>JAOEGS010017998.1:11944-47363 GCA_025447755.1 Corythornis vintsioides | reverse complement strand
AGCAGATCAATCCAGAATGGTACAAAACACAAATGTGTACATAATGGAAAACAAACAGGAAAATATAGTGGTGACTTGTTCACTTTGGGAGTCTTTCACTTTCTTAAAAGTATTAATATTAAAATATGTATATCAGATGTGGAGAAGTCCTTGCTGGTGAACTAAGTGTGGGTAAGATGAAGGGCTGGGTATCTAAAGTAGAGGTAGGTCACACCCAGTTTAGAAGAAATAAGTTAATTGCATTCAGAGCAGTGTAAGAGAGGAAAAAGTGGAGGGTAAAAAGTGTCTCAGGTGATGTGCAAGTATGCTACCTGTGACTTCAAATAATATCCAGACTGATTTAAGTTCCAGCTCTTTTCTCTAAGTCAGCTCCATCAAGATGATGAAGACAGCATCAGAATTACACAGAATTGTTGGTATCAGTGGAGATGAACTCAAATGAGGTAAAGAAGAAAACAGTTTTCTACCAAAAAGGAGGAAGAAAAGTGTTAAAATAGTAAAGGAGGAGAAAAAAAAGAAAAAAGGCATGTTGATTTGTTTTCAAATTTTTTTGCAAATACAATTTAGAACTTGAGATTTTTTTTTTGTTGGGTTTTTTTTTGTTTTTTTGTTTTTTGTTTTTTTGTTGTTTTGTTTTGTTTTTTGTTTGTTTTTCTATTGGTGTTAATATTCTGTAGCTGTGAAGCACCCAGTTTATCTCAAGCCTTACAGTAATGTCTCTGAATTGTTCAAAGAAGAGGGAAAGGAGAAACTATGGATTCCCAACTGCCTTGAATCTTTGATTTTAAAAGAACTGCAAAAGGAATATGGCCTGTTTGATTCTTAGTACTGCAAACTTTTATGAAGACATATAATATTCAGGGCAAAAATTCATATTACCAGTAAAAGTATGTTGGTTTGGTTATTAATGTCTGAAAATCTGAGGACTTTTTTTCTTGAGACCTGAACACTAGATTTCTAATTTACCATGACACATCTCAGCAAGAAAACACATTTTTTAGATTACTTTCCTTTGGAACCTTGTGGGTTGAATCACAGGAAAGGATGTTGTTTACAGTAGGGTCTCTTGACAGGACTCCTGCTAGGATGTTTATGATGAGGCAAGTACTTTCTGACTCCTATGCTCCCTGTTTAAAGCAGAGCAAGTCAACAGTTTAGGGAGTTTGGTTGGTTGCTCTTTTGAATTTTTAGTTGGTTTTTTGAAGCCTATCCTTTAATCCAGGAGGAAGCAATGAACAGTGTCTATTACACTACTACTTTGCATCCCTAGTGCTTGGTTGTGCTCTCCCCTCATTGCAGTTTTTAAAGAGGTGGTCGGTTAAGAGTGGTGGGTGGTTCTTATTTGTGTCATCTACTTGTTCCCAGGAACTCACTTGGGATAACTTGGTTTAAATAGCTCTAGTCTTCTGAGCAATGCCATTAAGATATTAAAAAGGATATTCCAGCTCAAAATTTTGAGTTTGGATCAAAAGTACTCTGCCCTCAAGTTTGCCAATTTCATCCAGACTCTCTTTTAAGGGATCTCAAAGGGAGCTTCAACTTGTTTTGTTGTTTTTCCCCAGCTGGTGCTGTCTAGTGCAGCAGGCGCTGAAGTCGTTGGGAGTTTGATCATTGACTTTCATGAGGGAAACCTCAGGATCTGAGCGTTTGAGATGGAGCGGGTACTTAGCAGTACTCAAGCAAAGATCTAAGTCGACGGGAGTTTTGCCACCTTCACAAAATGCAGGATGGTGCTCTGCCTTTGCCTTGCCCTTCCAAATGCTAAAGGGGAAAAAAAAGCAAATAAAAATCAACATGTGCTCTGTCCAGGCTACTTGAAAAGAAAAATGTTTTTTCAAAAATGCATACACTTAAAAATATTTGGATAAAAGCCCTCCTATTTCTTAAATACTAAAACTAGAGAACCAGAAACAACTATTTTAGAGGCTTATTGCTCACAATATATAAACTTACAATAGATAAAAGCACTGTATGTTTTCACCTTGTCATTTCCTCTGCAGGTACATGGTATTGCATTAGGGTTACAAAATGGTGAGGTCTTATAAAGAGTTCTCCCAGAACATTATTTAGGCTTTTTCTTGTTTAATTCTTATGTATAAGGAAAATTAATAAGCCAGATTAAAATAAATGCCAGAAGCTTCTTATGAAAATGACATTTACTTCTTCAGTCAATATCTCATCAGTAGGACATTCCTCTCCAGTGGCCAGGAAAGAGCAGCTGACAAATATAGAGATATACATCTCTGTTAAATATATTTTATATTAAATGGGATTTTTTTAAGAAAATAAATAAAGAGGGTGGGGGGTGGGGTCATGTGAGTGGTGAGGAAAGGTAGGTCGAGGGAAAGCAGGTGCTTATTCTTCAGGGGTGGGACGTTTTGGCCTTTAAAAGTGGGTTTGAGGCCGGGTAGGGTGGGTGCCGGCCCAGCGCTGCTGGCGAGAGGCGGGGGCTGCGGGGACGTGGGTCCGGCACCAAGGGCGGTGTTCATTGCGTCTGTGCCCCTCACCCCTCCAAACCCAAACTTTAAAGATAATTAAACGAATACCTCCAGTACCTATCAGCGAACCCATTTTTTCTTCCACGGCATTCCCAGGCGCTAAAAGCTGCTCCTGGCTCAGCTGGCGCTCCAGAGCTGCGGGAGCGGACACTGGCCGGGTCCCACTGGGACGGCGTCTGGGGATTTGAGCTGGCCAGGGGAATAAGGTAGGGAATGAGGCTTATGAAGCCGAGGTAACAGCTGGAGGCTCCTACTCGCTCTATGCAAGAAGGAAAGTATTGCTATAAATCGGGAATCTTTATAGCTGTTCGGCTGGAGGAAGTTTTTTGGCTGTAAACTGTCATGCACTGCAGCTCTCGGTGAAAAGGCTGTGGAGGTGGGGAGCCCTCTCTCCTGAGAACCAAAGTGCAATTAAGATCAGAAAGAGGGAGAAGGAAATAAAATAAAGACGGCAGGAATCCAAGCCGAGGAAAAACTTTACGATTTGGGTGGTTTGTTTGGGTTTTGGTTGGTTTTGTTGGTTTTTTTTCCCCACCGTTCCAAAGATTATCTCTAACTTGTGGGAAGTGTTTGGGTTTTGGTGTGGTTTGGTTTTTGTTCTTTGTGTGTGTTTGTCTATTTTTTTGTTTGGCTGGTTTTGAGCTTTTCTTTTTATGGTCAGTTAAAATTTTAATCCGGATAGATTTCTTTGAAATACCCACTCGAGTGCATGCATTACTTATCTGGGATGAACAGGGTGGTGATTTGCCAAGTATTAAGTAAAACGTGAAATACCGAATTAAAATCAACTCCAACTCTCCTCCCTTTGCCTAAAGAGAGCGATGGATCCAAAAAGTAGTAACCACAGAAGTGCTGCTAAAGGGGTTGATGTTGCTCCCCATTCCCTGTGCGCGTGTATATATGTATATTAACAATTAGCCATTCCCTGAAGCATCCATCCGGAGGAATTACAATAGTGTTTTTAAAGCTCGGGTTTCCTAAATATACATTTAGATCGGCTCTATTAATTTATTTATTCCTTTTCGGAACCGTTCATTCTCCACCTAAAACGGCTCCGTGTCCTTCAGTCCCGGCTGGTTGTGCTGCTGTCGGCTCTTCAACATGTTCATTGCCAGGTGAAGTCGAGCTGAGGGAGAACTGAGGCTGGAGTTTGCCCTACACGGGACCCATGATCACCATCACTTCCCCACCACCATCCTCGCCTTCCCCTTCCCCGCGAACCGTACCCTAAAAGGGATGAGACTTTTCCAAGGGGAAAAAAAGATCCTTCTCCCTCCTTCACCTGCACAGAGGGGGTGAGTGTCCGTGCAGGTCCCTCTCTGGGATAAACTTCTACGAGTGCTCAGCTTTTTCAAGATTAAGATATTTGAAACGTCGCCTTCAAAGTCCAAACAGAAAGATGATGCTGCCAACCCGGAGGAGGGACAGCATGCCGTTTGCTGGGACGTTTCTTTTGGGTGTAAGCAATTTTAAGTGAAATAAACACCTGATAGTAAGAAAGATCATCTCAAACTCTAGTAACGACTCTGTATCAACTTAATAAGCTTCGCCCAGGATTTATTTGCAAATGCTGCGTTCCCCTTTCTAAGAGGGTGAAAAAAAAGCGGGAGGTAGATATTCGGGGAGAACTAGCTTTAAGAAAATGTAACGCAGGAATTCATCTGAAGGGGTGACAATTTTCCGCGTGTTTCTGGGCAGTGGTTGGAGAGCTGCCGTGCGGAATTTAACAGGTCAGGTTGAAGGGGAGAAGAAAAAAAAAAAAAAAAAAAGTTGAGTAAGTTCATATATAAGCCCAATGGTGCTGTGTAATGAAAACACAGCCGTTAAGTCGTAGCTCCTAAACCAAAAAGAAACCGAAAACAATAGCGGAAACTTTGGGTTTATTTGAAGTCGGGTGGAGGTAGCCACGCTGGGCTGATGCTCCGCGGCGTGAGAGACAGGGCTGCAGACAGGGACACAAGCAGGGGGTGCCTGCCCACAGAAGGAGCCGGTGCCCGCACTGAACCGTCGTCTGCGTCCTGAAAAAGGGACCCCTTCGGCTCTCCTTCCCCTGACTTACAACTCACCCTGCTCCCAGCTTGTCTGTGTACCCCGGCCACTGCCTCCTAAAATCTTAAAAATCCCGGCAACAAGGATGCGAGGTGTTTGGGGAGAGAAGAGATGCCTATTTTTTTTTTTTACAATAAACCTTATTTTTACTCCTCGCTGCTTTTTTTTTCCCTCTCCTTTGCTCCCGTTTAAAGAACTTGTTATTGTTTAAAGAGACCCCATTGAACTATTTCCTGCTCATTGTCACCTCTCTCCCCCTCGCCCTCTATCCAGGGATTCTCACGGAAAGGTAATAAACTGTTTCCCTCACACCACAGACCGCCGCAGCCCCGGAGAATGCAAACTATTAAAACACCGGCGGGCGGGAGGCTTTCAAAACAGCCCTCCTCTCTCTCGCCCCATCTCTTGCTTTTGCGCCAAACAACTTGAAAAGCGATTCAGCCCGTTGCAAAGTTTCCCCCGTTGCGGCTCGGGCTCCGCTCTTGCCCTGGGAAACTCGAGGGGTTGCTCCTTGGTTGTATGAAATTAAGCCTTGGGCTACCGAACAGTTTTTTTTTCTCTAGGTGCGAAGGCTGGTTACCATCTGAGCTTTTCTTTATCTTTTATTATTTATTTTCTTATTTAAGTATTTTTTTTAGGTGGGATGACTCGACACCACCGTGGTCGAGCATCTCGACGGCGAAGGCACTGCCTGTGTTGGCGGTGGGAGGCAAACTCCGCTCCTTTGCTCACGGATGGGTTCTTGTGCTCGCTCAAAGTTGGGGAGATGGGTGGCGGGGGGGATGCCCTTCACAGGTTTCTGGTCAGCTGCTCTACGGGGCGGTTTCAACTTTCTGGCTGATTTTCCCAGCAAGGGTTGTTGCTTTCAGCAGAAGCTCCGCGATTCGTGACAAGGGAGCGTGAGAAGCGGCGGAGGGGGCGCCGGGGGCTGCGAGAAGAACTCCCCATTTATTTTTTTTTTCCCCCCGCTAAATATAAAAATATGAATCCACGAGGAGTGTGTCTCCCATCCGGGACTAAAACCAGACTCCGGGGCTCGGCGTGGCGGGCGTCGGTGGCCTCGCTAATGACTGCTGCGGGAGGCGGGAGGTGCCGCACGCAGGTTATGAGGCTGTTGCCGAGATGGGCCATTTCCTCCGCGGCTGCCGGAGCCCCGGCCCCGGCGGCTTTGATAGAGGTGCAAACATTTGGGGGCAGATTTACATAAAATAGCCGCGTTTAATCCCGCGAGCTGCAATTAACATCACAGGCTTCCCCGGGCACTGTTGTGATATGGCCGCGGGCGGCCAATGGGAAGGGCCGGCCGGCCAGATCAAAGCGGCCATCCACCAATCAGCGGAGCCCCCCCGCCGGCATTGTGATGTCACCGAGGGGGTGTTTATGACGGAGTATAACAGCGGCCCCTGCCCAGCTCCCGCTTGCTGGGGCCGCGGAGGTCAAGTGGAGTCAGCCCCCGGCCCCGCCGCCGCTCGGGGCTCTGCCAGGGCGGCTGCCCCGCCAAGCGGGCGCGGGCCAGGGGTCAGGATGAGCTCCCCCGGCACGGAGGGCGCCGGCAAACCCCCGCAGTACCGGGTGGACCACTTGCTGAGCGCCGTGGAGAGCGAGCTGCAGGCGGGCAGCGAGAAGGGGGACCCCACGGAGCGGGAGCTGCGGGTCGCGCTGGAGGACAACGACCTGTGGCTGCGCTTCAAGGAGCTCACCAACGAGATGATCGTCACCAAAAACGGCAGGTAGGGGCGGCTGCGGGCTCCGAGGCAGGGGGCGAGAGGGTAGCGGTGGCGGCGTGGGGCGGGACGCCCGGCTGAGCCCGGGGGGGGAGACGGGGACTGCCCCTCGCCGTGCCTCGCGCCTCCGTGTCGCCCCGCAGGAGGATGTTCCCCGTGCTGAAGGTGAGCGTGTCGGGGCTGGACCCTAACGCCATGTATTCCTTCCTGCTGGACTTCGTGGCGGCCGACGGGCACCGCTGGAAGTACGTGAACGGGGAGTGGGTGCCGGGCGGGAAGCCGGAGCCGCAGGCGCCCAGCTGCGTCTACATCCATCCCGACTCGCCCAACTTCGGCGCGCACTGGATGAAGGCGCCCGTCTCCTTCAGCAAAGTCAAACTCACCAATAAGCTTAACGGCGGCGGGCAGGTAAGAGCCGGGACCTGCACCGGGACCGGCACTGAGCCACCCTTGCCCCGCGCACCGGGGATGGACCGACCTGGCCCTGCAAGGTCCTGCCAAGACACCGCTCACGCCCAACTTTAATGTCCTTTTATGCTGCTGTTATCATATGTGCTGGGGTGGGAGGGGTCACGCATCCCCTTCACCTCACCCTCGCTACATTCCTTCAGTAGAGCTGGTCTTTCTGCCTCGGTACTTCGGCTTTCTTTGTAAAAGTGTATTTCTGTTCTGAATACCCGATAATACCAAAGGTGTAGCAGATGCATCTTGCTGGCTATTTTATCACCACCGTGTTTGCTGTGCTGTCAAGTAACAGGGATGAGGATGACTAGGCAAAAGGTTGGGGTGTCTGACTCTAGTGTTCCATTCTTTTTCTTTACAGCTCCGGGTTTAGAGTTTATTTGTATCTGTTGCCTCTTTCTACTCTGCTGGAGAGATGAATCATTAGACACTTTTAAATCTGAGTTCTTTCTGCGCCTCCCAGCATCTGCAGCCACTCTGTCACTGCTTACCTGCTCTGTCCATTTGCTCACAGATCATGTTAAACTCCCTGCACAAGTATGAGCCAAGGATTCATATCGTGCGAGTGGGTGGCCCACAACGGATGATCACCAGCCATTCCTTCCCAGAGACCCAGTTTATAGCTGTGACGGCCTACCAGAATGAGGAGGTATGCACAGCAGGGAAGAAAGGATGCAAGAAGTAGGAGGTTTCAAGTGGATGTTACAGAGCAAATGCATGGATCGCATATTGTGTTTTTCAGTTCTTTCCGTGCTTGTCTTGAAGCTAAATGTGAAAAATGAAAGTAGTGTATGTAAAAGCCCAATCAATGTGTAACTTCTGATCAGTGACTCTATGTACTGCAAATTCAATGTAGGAGATTAATTCTTAAACTGTGGGGAAAACAAGTGTAAGAAATACAGGTGTCATTTTCAACTACAACGTGTAATGAATCTGCAGATTGCCAATCTTTCTGAGTTTGGTGGGGTTTGTTTGTTTGTTTTTTATGCCCATTCTGCTCTGGCTTGAAATGTGAAGCTTTTTGTGACTCCTTAGTGTACTGCCTTCCTTAGCCCTTTCCTTAGCTGATCAATAAACCCAGGCAATTCAGTCTCTTAGAATTTGGCAGAGAAACTAATTCCTAGCCATCTGCTAATGCTTCAGAATTTAGGGGCTATGTGATGCCCATAGGTTGGTATTATAGGCATAATCTTATTTCTTCAAAAATTAGTGACTAACTTCAATGGACAGTCCAAATTGAAATCCTAATGTCTTTATGCTAATGAATGGTAATACTTGCAAATAAAGATATTTGTTGTTGTTTTTAGATCACGGCTTTAAAAATTAAATACAATCCGTTTGCAAAGGCATTTCTTGATGCAAAAGAAAGGTGAGAGTTCTTAATTTAAAAGTGTGGATGTTTTACATTGATTCATAAAAGCATATTCTTAACTAATGAAACATGGTTTATTTTATAGAAGTGATCACAAAGACATGATGGAGGAAGTGGGAGATAATCAACAGTCTGGGTATTCACAGTGTACGTTTCCTTTCATTCTGCATCATGATCATAATTTTGATTTCTTTCATCTCTTCTCTTAAGCAAAACTTTGAGAGCAATGTTTGCTGGCTGACTTGTTAGTTCATAGGGAGAATAATATTACCAGCCCTTTATGATTGTGGTTCATAGAGGTTTATGATTGTATAAACATTATCTACATGTGTGTGGTTGTCTTTTCTGTATTGAATTCAAAATCTTTTAATAGAATCTTGCAGTTGCCTTCATGTTCAAAAACCTTTCTATACACGGACAGCAACATCCATATGGATATTGAGATAAAAGTTTATTTCAAAATACAGCATAAAATTGTTGAAATGGCACTTATGTTTTAGGCACTTTAGGAAAAACGGGCATTTTCTTAGGAAGTTTTTTTCAGATTAGTGAAAAACCTTAGTGTTTTAATTATCTCTTAACAGATTATTGTCAAAAAATGCCTGCAGCCTATAAAGGGGGAAGTTGAGTTGCAATAGGAATTATTTGTTTTGGTGAAGATACTTCATTTGTAAGAGTTCTTCATAGTCGGAGAAACATCAGATGTTAGATATAAATTGTGATCCCAAAAAAAGCTATTTTAAGCTTTTTTTTTTTAAGATTAGACTAGTCATTACTCAGAACACACTACCTATTTAAGGGAGTGTTTAATCATTTCAGTATTTCTTACTGTGATTTCAATTAAATGGTAATTAAAAAATTTGTTATCTTGACATGGGGCTTTTCCTAAGCTGTAATCTATGTTTTTCTTCATAAAATCACCTAGGCAAGCTGTAAAGATCCAGATTTTTCAGCCATGTTCATAGTCTGTTTCCTTTTCTGAGTGTGCATTTCCTCGTTGACCAATTATATATCCCATTGCTCTCGTTCTTTCCCTGCCTGGCTGCATTACATCCCTGTTTTACAAACCTCTTGCTTCCCTACAGTAGGTAGTTGGCTTATTCCTGGGACTGGGACTCTGTGCCCACCTGCCAACCCTCACCCTCAGTTTGGAGCCCCTCTGTCCCTGTCCCCTGCTCACAGCTGTGAAAGGTACTCAGCGCTGAGGAACCACCGTCCTACCCCCTACCCCAGCCCATACACCCACAGAAACAACTCACCAAGTAAGTCTGAGATTGCAGCTCTGTAAAATGATGGGCAATGAGCTGAGGGACACAAGTTTTTATCAATGGGCATCTTGAGTGATGATGTAGAAACTGAGGGCACTATCTACCTCAGTTTGTGAAGAGGGTTTGGGGCCAGCATTGCAAAGAGAAAAGGGCAGTGAGTATGTGTCCTCAGTCTCTTTATGGTGGAAAAACTGAGAGGGTGTAAAGCTGCCTCTGCTAATTGTTTAGATTATATTGTGCTGGGTTTGTCTTGTGCTCTTGACTTCTTGTAACCAGTGAGTTTGACTTTTGTTTTGATTTTTGAAAGTGAGGATTTTAATCATTAGTTGCAGGTAATACAATGCAATGGAGTAGTATATATCTAGTTCTGTTGGTATCACTTATTATTAACATGTGATAATAGAGGGCCTGATTCTGCCAGTTTTACTTGCCTGTTAACAGTGCATTAAGGTTGTTCTCAATGGGTTTCACAGCTGGATACATAAAAACAATATGGAGCTGAGCAAAACACAGAGCTATTTAAAAGTTGTGCTCAAAAATACACAAATAACTTGAGTCTTGGTGTCTTAAGCCATAGTTACTTAAGGGAGAGAAGAGCATTTTTAACAGTAATTTTTTTTCTTTATTTTTTTTCTTTTAATTCTTCTGGTAAAGGTCTGTTAACATTTTTTTTATCTTCAGCTGATATGGATATTGGAGGTTCCAATTAATAGTTAATATTATGCATTGTGAAGTAATACACAGGCTTCCAGACACAGCCTGACCAACCTGGCATGTAGCTTTGTAGTTAATTTAAAAGTGGAGAAGTAGCTTTCTGTGGACTTCCCTTGAATTTTGGAAATTTTATGCAAGCTTAACACAATGGAATAAAAGAACAAAACACCTCCAGTTTCCCTTCTTGTTCCCTGGTCCTCATCAAGAGCCCTCTTCTCCTTCCCTTAGCCAGATACCATAACAACTTCTTTCTCCCAGTGAATGGTTGTGTAGTATTCCCTTTATGACTTCTACTGCTTCTGCTGTGTTGGCCAGCCAGTTTTGATCACAGCCTGAGCAATTTAAGCCACAGTTTAATCCTAATGGTGCCCAAGACAGACTTCAGAGGCCTAGGTGGCATGCTTGGCTCAAAACTGAGTGAGCATGCTTGTTATCCAGGGCTGCCAAACTGTTCCTACCAGTGTAAATGATGGAGATAGAGGTGCCCTGGAAGAGAGACTGGGTCACTGTAAATAAGGATCCTGCCTCTTCCCACTGAGCAAGTAAGGAAGCATGAGCTGAAATAGCAGCTGATTTGGAGACAGCTTTTTGGCCATAGATCCTTCACTGAAATATGACTTTACAGTTGTAAGTTGAGCAAAACAACACAGCAGGGGCAAAGACATTGAAAGGGTAAGTTTGCCATAAGTAGCAGCTGACAATTTTTCTGTGTGTGTCATTTTGTTTGGGTATCTTTTTTGTTTGTTCATTGGTTTAGTTTGCTTTGTTTTGTTGCAAGGCAGTAATGTAGAGCATCAGTTTAAAGCTGTACGTTGCATTTGAATACAAGATCATTTTCAAGTCTGATTCTAGTGAGTTGAAGGGCTTGTTTTCTCAGCAGCCTATGCCGATAACTCCTCTGCCTGCCTTTCCATGCTGCAGTCCCACGACAACTGGCCTTCTCTAGGAGTTCCCACACACACAGCAATGCTGCCCATGAGCCACAGCACTGGCACAGCTACCAGCTCCAGGTAGGAGTCCAGCCCTCAGCAGTCCTCAAATCAGTGTATTGGTACAGAGAAGGCTGAAAAAGGTGGCAAAGTGTTACCAGCAAATCAGAAATGATTATGGCCACATAGCAATCATCATCTGGTGGGACACTGAGAAGGTTTATTCACAAATAAAGAAACAGTCTTTTTCAAAAATTGTTTTTGGAAATGTAGGTATTTGTGACAGCAATATTTGTTAGATTAAGAACTGCAAATCACTTAGACTAACATTTGTTGAATTTGAGGATTCTTTTAGTTTCTGTTTAAACAAAATAGTGAGTAAAAAGTTTACTTTGGTTTCATTTTAGCCAGTAACTGTTTTGTTACTCTAATTGAATTTTTGGATCCTTTAGCAGAGATTTAGTTTACAATCAGTGCCTTGGAGCTACACTTGAAAATTCAAAGAGATAAGATGTCAACATCTTTGCTATTAACCACAGAGGGCTGAGGTTTGGGCACCTCTCTCAGCAATTTAATCTAGTACTCCCATTTGTGGAAAACATGGATACTTGGCTTTTAATCAATGTACTACCATTCAGCATAAGAAAACTGTATTAGTAAAATAAGTTTTAGTCCTGAATATACTCTAGCACTTTGTTCTATGTCTGACCCCCAAGGTACATATTTAGAAAGTTGCAATATCTGAGTTTCAGTTGCTGCACTGAGTTATCCAGTAGATAAAAACAGGAGAACTGGAACTAATAGACCTCAGGGAAGGCATTTCTGTCACCCCTTTTTTTCTAAACCCCTCTTTGTGAAGTTATAATATCTGTCTTGTTAAGCTGCTTGGGATCAATATGTAGAAAGTGCTGTGTAGTATTGTACAACAGAACCTACCTTTTTCTCCTTGTATTTTTCTTTTTTAACCTTCATTGCTTTTTTTTTTTTTTTTAGTTGTGTGTGTGTGTATACATACTTAAGAGTGTGGAGACTGTAGTGTCCTGACAAGGCTTTCCTTCTTCATTTCTGTAGTATCTGTGCAATCTGGAGCCATCAATCTGTCTCTTCCTTTACTAACATGAAATGATGACCAAGGAGGGCTGAATTCTTGTCTGGAGGCATTTGTTCCTCTTTGAGTACAGCAGAACCAAAGTAGGGTTAGGGCTTGTGCAGTGGCTTCAAACATGCCTGGTTCCAATAGCTGCTGTGTCCAGCCACCTCCATCATGTGCCTTTCCCACGAGGCAAGGGTATGGATGGTATGGCTCGGGAATCAGCTCTCAAACTTCTGCATTTTTTGGCCAGCTTGTTCATTCCTCAGCTTCACTTAAAACTGCTGTTGGAAAAGAGGGAGGTTGGATTTATTGATGGGGTGCTATGAACACAAATTCTACTTAGGGGGTCTTTCCTATCTCACAGTAGTTGGGAACTTCACTGTCCCTTGCAAATAGTCCCAGCCCAGGAGCTGTGTTGTGACCTGAGCAACTGCCAGCAGGCACTAGAGTCACTAATAACCTGTTTTATTTCTTCCTCTCCCTCTTTCAGTCAGTATCCTAACTTATGGTCTGTGAGCAACAACACCATCACACCGGTGTCTCAGTCAAGTGGGATGTCCAATGGCCTGAGCTCCCAGTTTTTACGTGGCTCTCCAGCTCATTACACAGCCCTTCCACACCCAGTCACTGCCACCTCCTCTGCCTCCCCCCTGTATGACAGTGGGGCACCCACGGACCTGCCCGACAGCCAGTATGATGCCTCCTCACATGCCAGGCTGGCATCCACGTGGACACCTGTCACCCCCCCTTCCATGTAAACCCAGACGTTTTCCTGTAAGACAGACTTTTTAGCTACTGAATTTCTTCAAATGCTTAATCCTCAAGGAAGAGAAAAAGGAGACACGAAGTGAATTACAAAGAAAAGGAGACAAAGTCAACCACAGGCAAAGCATCTGCACCGCTTTGTATAGATCATCTACATTGTGCCTCTTATAGTGAACAGTGCATCACTGACTTCATGAGTTTACAAACCTGGTGAGCGTGCAATTCTGAGAGCAGATTCACTGCTTTTAATAATTTTGTGGGGTTTTTGTTTTGTTTTGAAGTCTAATAGACCTAAGTTTTAAGATTTTTACTTGGATTCCAATTTTGTCAGTGTTCTGATATATTTGGACCTGAAGTTTGGCATCATTCTTGAGTAAGTTACTCCTGTTTTTCAGTTATTTTTTTTTTTAAATGGCAAACTTAGCAATAGTCATAAGAAGACTTTTATTAACTGTCTAGTTAGAATCGTTCTGAAATATGCACAAATGTAGCTGATGAGTGAAGGTTTTTGGAAAATCATGTGCACTAACACGTATTTGCCTCACAAATACGTTGTGTTCTTAACTGTATGCCTATTTTCTTGCTGCTGATTTAATGTTGAGACAATCTGCAAAAACTATAATCTTCCTAATAAACTCAGTATTAATTGTCTAAATTGTTTTACCCAAAAGACTCCTTTTAGAGGTAAGTTTTGCTGTTTGATCATATATATTTCAAATACCTATCAGCTTAGCTAAGCATCTTCTTTCAAACAGCCAGTGTCTAAAAAGGAACCCTATCCAAAACCTTTCTGAGATTTTGAAAAAACATCACTGGTTTGTTTGTTTATTTGTTTTTCTTATGGTCTCTGGCTCAGGCCTTAAGGGAGGGAATTCAACACCCAGAGAATCATTCTAATTTATTTTATTTCAGTATTGTACTGTTGATCTATATTTATTATTTGGTAAGCTACAACTTTATTTTCTACATGTTAAGATATGTAAATAATCCCTCAACCTATGGTGTACTCTTTTAAGACAATCATATGTGGGATATGTCACACAATGGCACATTCAACAGCATGGTTTTAAGTAGTTAACTTATTGTCAGAAAGAAAGTTCTAGTTACCAGTAATTTTGGGGAAAAGTGAGATATACTAAGCTTTAAAATACACTGATTGCTTGACTTGCTGGAAAGATCAGTGCTACCTTCAGGATGGATATTCAGAAATATGATCTAAATTTCTAATGCAGGCTAGCCCAAGACACTGGTTCAAAGTGTGCTCTTGAACATGCTTCTTTCTACTACTGACTGATGAGCACATCCTGAGGAAAGTGTACTTTTTTACATAAGCCATAATAAATACCTTTATTATAAAGTGCCTAATATAGTGAAGCAAAATTCTGTATCAGGGAATTCCTTACATAACTCATTGACGTGAGCTACAGTGGCAGCTTTAAGATGAAAAAGCAAATATTTGACACCATTTTAGTCTCTTTGGCACCCTATGGGCAAGTCTCTGCACCTAGAAAGACTTGGGCAGGGCTTTTTCCCTGCAGAAGGATTTGTCTGCAGGCTGCAGTATCCCAGAGGTACTCCAGCAGGAGACAGCCCCAGAAGCAGATGGCTGCATGACCGTGTTCTCTGTCAATATGTAAATATTGATCTAAGCTCTACTATTTTATTGTGAAGGTAAATTGTGTAAATGATGTAAGTGCATTATTATTTAGCCCATTTTGTAGACATTAGCAACATATTTCTTTGTGAGGTGTTTTTTCACTTGTATTTCAGAAGTATGATTTAAATTGAAAAAAAGAGTAAAGATTCTTCAATAAATTCAATGCTTAATTTTCAGTTTGTTTTGGGGCAGTGGGAAAGGTGAAACATGCACATATGCACATCAGACTTATTGAACCTATGTTAACCTTCTACAGAGCAGTTTCACAAATGGTTCCTGCTGCACAGTGGCTTCTTGTTGTGGGTGAAGGGTCAAAGAGTTCTTCATAACCAAGTAATAATTATTTAGTCATGAAGAACTTAAAAAGATCTCTTGAGATGCTACATTCTCCTCATCTGTTTCTCCCCTCTTCTTTTCTTCATTGTTTCTTTCTCCTTTTGGTAAATCCTTGACTGTCTGGTGGTCAGAGGTGGTAGCTGCAATTGTTGTTGGGTGAAAGTTCATCTCCCACAGTGACCAATTTGCAGGGTAAATGCTGGAGCAGGGTGCAAACCTGGCACCTGCTGTGCTCTACCTTGATAACCAGATTTTCAAGTGTGTTTCTGAATAATCCCCCCCAGCCCCAGTAATAAATGCTTAACTGCTGCCTGATATCCTCAGCTACTGCAGGAGTTTATGCCGTGGGCTGATCTAGCACTGCAGTGACTCTGTGTGTAGCTGAGCATGCAAATGTCACTTCTAAGAGGTGACATGATCACTGGGGGAGCCCAGCTGATGTCCTGGAGGGAGCCAGCTTTATCCTTTTCCCCAGAGCTCTGCTCCCAAAGCAGACAGGTATGGGGAAGAGGATGATCAATCTGCCATTCAGTAAAAATTAAATGGACCTATAAAGTGGGAGAAAACCACATGGACTTTGTGTGACTCATCTGGAGAGGCTTTTGTCACCCATGGGCTCATGACAGCAGCACCATGCTGTGCTCCTGTCTCAGTTGCCTGCTGGTGCATCTCTGGATGTGGTGGCAGAGACAGGAATGTACTTGACATTTCCAAATGCTGAGGAAGGCTGATGTGAGATGGTCCACCAGTGAGCAGGGCTCAGCATTTTCCTTCCACCTGCTGCACTGTGGATCTTTGCTGCTCTGGTCACCATGCCACATGCCAGGCAAACATTGGTGCTAGAGACAACTGTGAGATTGGGAGAGGTCCAAAGGCTCAGGGACTAAGCCATCAACAAATGCTCAGGTCTGTTAATAAACTTATATTGTTTGCTATCTTGGCATGTGAATGCTTTTTTTTTTTTCCTGTCTTTAGTTTTCTCTGGGTAACAACTAGTTGCAGCTGCAAGAATGCCTGTAAACCCCTCAGCCCTATTGCACAAAAGTGCTCTGTCTGAAAAAGCCATGTAATACTCAGTCTCATGCAGGAGGAAAACATGAGACTGAATGTTCTCACACTTGTCTCCAGCCTGACTCTGCCCCATAGATGTTAAATAGATTTGCAAGTTAAGTAATACATATTAAGGTACTGCATCACTGCTGGTGATAGTCCACACAGTAAATGTAATTGAAATAATTAATTTAAAAGTACAAAAACCCCACCACACTTAGGCAGGTGTAAAGAAGACAAGCAGAAACATATATGTTTTTTGTTAAATCACACAGAGACCCTTTCCAGAGGCTTAGATCTGTGGACAAAATAATTTCCTCTTCAGAGAGTCTGACTTTAGCTGCTTTTGGATTTCTAGGTCTTTGGAAGCTGAGATAAACAAGGGAGCCAGTCTGAGTGATGCACAGTGGAGTTCCAGTATTTCTCATAGTGTTTAACAGCATCTTCCAGATGCCTTTACTTCTGTCTACATCAAAAATTCCCTGAGGAGATAAGAATAAACCCAAAGCCAGCTTCTCCCACTGCACCCACCATTGTGATATCAAGGATTTGGACACTGTGGGCTTTAAAGCCCAAGGTTATATGGCTGGTTAGAGCAGTTGCTTTTGTAAACAGAGAAGCCACAAGGCTTCTCAGGGATCTCCTCCTGGAGCCACCAGTGCTTTTCCACTCACAGCATTTGTCCCCCCATCTTTTGCATTCATCTGCACTCCTTCTGCTCCCAAGCTGACACTGCTCATTTTATTCCTGGGAACCACAGCAAAGGATCCATAGGCAGGCAGTCTTTGTTAGCTGAAGTGTTAGCTTATGTTGATCATATTGAATGTGAGGGTTGGACTAGATGACCTTTAAAGGTCCCATTCCAACCCCAAACATTATATGATTCTAAGTTGATCATATCTCATCATTGATAGGAGCAGGGGAAGTCCATTCCCAGTGATAGCTTCCCAGAGGTGGATGTTGGCTGGCTGCAGCCTTGAGTCAGTGTAGAACAAATATCAGTGTGTTGGGACTTAAATGTGCATCCCATATGATCACACAGCTCACTGAAATTCAGATTTCAAGCCATTGCAGGCTTTCTCCCCTCCACCCTCCTTTATGGATGGCACAGCTGTAATAATATACTTTTAGTGCCACATTCTCAACATGTCTCTGAGCCCTCTCTGTCAAGGAACTGCTTGAGATGGTGCCATGGATATGAGTGAATATCCTCCAGGAGATGACTGTGCTTTTTTCTTGCCTTTTCCTTTCCCCTCTCAGTCTTGCTGCACTACAAAAATATGTTACTGTTTCTTAATCCTAGTAAAATAATTAACTGCCTCAGTCAGTCCATCAATGCCAATAATTCCTCTGTGATATGTAATTACCAGACTCAGCCATATAGTATTGGAAGGGGCCTCCTCAATCCTGTTCCTTAATTATAGACAATCCCTTCACTGAGACCTTTTAGGATGGCACCAGGGTTTGTCTCAAAAACAGTTGGTGATATTTTGGGGAGGTTTTTGTGTGTCTGTAGCAACTGGTGCTGTTTCTTTTGTTGGGAGGCTGTTGCAGTCCCCTTGCTTCTCAATGCTTTGTAGCCATCTTTTAATTACCAAATTAAACAACTATAATAATTTTATGAGTATCTGTTCTTGAGCCGAAACCTATTCCCAGCTTAAATAGTTCTTATCCCCAGGCAGTGGTTAAGCTGATAGGTATTGTTAGGCAGTGGTTTCTCCTTTGATAGGTTATAAAACCCCTCTCTTCTTCCTAGGTAGCTTTCCTTCTCTGGATGGACTTTGTGCCTGTATGGCTTGATGACAGGGGCAGTGTCAGCAGTGTAATGTACAGACTTGCAGAAGAGCCTATGCAATGTGTTGCTGGTTTTCTACCTGCACTGAAACTACCCATTTTGATAGGTTTGAAAACCACTTTCATTATCTAGAGTTACAATGGTGATCCAAGTCCTTCTTTAGCTATTTTTTCCTGATGAATACTTTTGGCAGAAGTTATTATTAGTCCCTTGACTATGACTTTGCCTGTGTCCCAACCAGCTTTATTCAGCTTCCATTGCTCCCAGTTGTCTACTTTGTTTCATGAGGTATGTCCATTTTGCTCTGCGTTAATGACCTCTCTCGACCTCAAAACCCCAGCAGATTTTGGCAAAGATCTCTTCATTTTTGGACAAAGTCATTCATGAAAGAGCTAAACAAAGACTGGCCCAAACTCTCTGCTAGCAGCTTTTCTTTAACTTGGCCCTTCCCCAGTAGCTGTGCCCTTACCTTAGCTAGAGGCTTGCAAATCACCTGCAAATCACCATTTTAGAGGATGGTCTCAGTGCTGTGCAGATGAGGACAGCAGCTGCCCTACTGGCAGTCACCTCTGAAGGCCAGAGCCAGCAGGCAGAAACAGTGCTGGGGAGAGATGTGTTTCTGTAAGCACACCTGCTTAAGAAAACCTATATTAGTGTTCATTTTTCATGATGCTTTAATGACACAGCAATCCATTTCTCTCCCTCTCCTGTGGGTTTCTCTGATCCTTACTCTTGGTGGAGGCTAAAACAAGATAGAGCAGCACTTGAGCTCTCTGAACATTAAGTTCTCCTTGTAGTGTCATGGAAGGCTCAAGTTCTGTAGGTAATTATGGGAAGAGTTATTTATTTTTCACAGGCAACCTGAAAAACCCCACTGGCTGAATATGGCAAAGCCTGAAGAAGCCCAACAGGACATTCAGAAAGGAAAACAGAACATTTAGCAGCTCATGAGAAAGATCTGCCTGTTTGTTTGCATTTGTGATCTAGGATTCCCTTATTATTTATAAAGGGACTGGCTTGCAAGCTGGAAAGCTTCTGATCCATTACAAAAGGCCTTGTGGCCCTGAAGCAACTGGGCTGCAGACACACAGCTGGCACAGATTCTCCTCATGCTTGACCTGCTTCCGTGGGGAGAGCAGGCAGGTGAAGCTAGTTTGGGTGGACACAGGTGGGGACTTTGGAGCAGGCAGAGCCAACTGTTTGTGTGGGAGGCTAAATCACTTGTGGGGAAGAGAGTGAGCTGCAGATATATTTGGGATGTGGAGAATAATAGTGAGTCTGTCCTTCATCTCTGGAGCAGCTAGCCTGGAGTTTGCAGGTAAGTGTGGAAGGGCTCTTGGGCTGGGAGGTGTGAGGTGCTGTGGGCTAGTGAAATTGATTTTACTGTCTCCTTCTGGGATGGAGTGGTTGACTGGTCATACTCTGCGGTGTGATGGCAAGAAGAACCTGCAGCTTGGTTGTTGGGGGTTGCCCTGTGGCTTAGTCTCTAAAGGGGCAGCTGGCTTCAGTGTGATCTTGGTGCTCACTAATGTATTTAACTAATGATTTTCTAATGAGTAGCTTGTGGTCTGGAAAGGTAAAGCCTTTGTGAGCCTTGCTGCAGGCATGTCTTGTCTCTGGGGTGAGGAAAATTCTGCCTTTCTTGGTACTAGGGCAGCAGTGGTCAGGCTGGCTGCTCAGTGACCTGGCAGGAGGGACACCTCAAGTGAAGGGGAACTGGCTGGTAGTTAAGATCTGGAGGTTCTGCCTGCCTTCAAAAATACAAACTTGTCTCCCTGGCAGAAAAAAAATCAATGCCTCCCAGAAGAGAAGTCTTCTCTGAGAGAAGCTGAAATTGGCTAGTAGCCTGTCTCAGTTTTGACTTAACTCCATTAATTTAATGTTATTTAAGATTTAAGGTGGCTTCCACCAGTTACACTGCATAATCCCTGGCAGGTTTTACCAATTGTTGTGGTTTGTTGAGTTGGGTTTTGGGTGATGTACTGCATGTGCACAACTTAACTCTTGATCTGTTTTGCTATTTTTCACTTTAACGCAACATTAGTCATAGTAATTGTGAAACTTTAATCATTCTGAGAACTTCCCACATGAAACCTCCTGTTTCAATGCAGTAGAAGTGGTGTCTCCTGCTGTGTTCTCTGCCTGAATTTCTGCTTGAAGGCATATGGTCTAAGTAAGATGCAACTGTGATGCTTGTAACCCGGGATGGCTGTGTCTTATGGTTGCCCCTCTCTTACTAATATATAGAATGCTCATATGAGTTTCCATCATCTGCTATTTCTTTTCCCAGGTGCATGTTGGCTATGGTGGGTGGAAGGGAAAAGACAGAAATTTCCACTCGCCCCAGCAGCAGGATTTTATATTTCCTGTAGTTAATTTATGCCTCTGCAAAATGAAAAGCAGTTTTTAGGCAAGTGGAAACTTCTGGCTTCTTGCTGTTCCTTTGGTTTGGACATATCTAGACTCTCAGATGAAATAAACCAAAATAAAAAGAAGACAAAAGGAGAAAAAAAAACAAAATGCATGCACACACAAAAACCCCTGAAAGCTCACACAAAATGGTCCTGGGCTAGATGCATACATCTCTCACACCCTTGGCAGTCAGAAAATCCATCATCTCTTGGTGGTGCTTCAGTTGCTGTGCATCTGCTGCCAGGATGCTTGCAGGGCTGGAGCATGAGGATCTGCCTAGAAGAAGGGGGAAATCCAGGCTTAGGGTGAGACATGTAAGTTGAAGGAGAGCACCTGGTAAGGAAACTTGAGAAAATGAGTCCTGTAACTTTATGATATCCTTTATTTACACAAAAGTACTTATCTCCAAGTGAATTATTTGTAGTAAGTGTAGTGATCTCTTCTCCAGAGCACTGATGCAGTGTCACTGGGATTTCTATGGTGCAGATGTTAAAATTGATGAGAGTGTGACCACCCTAAGTTAGAGGTTTGGTTTTTTTTAGTGCACTAAAAATAGCCAGAAACTGGACGCTAACTAAAATAGAAGACTAATGATACCTTCCATTCAAGGATGAGTAAAAAGATATGAATGTTGGTATCTGGTCATGTAGCAGTCTCCTCTGCATGTTTGTTTTTTGTTTCTTTTTTTACTTACAAGCACACTTTTCTATATAGGTGAGGAATGGTGCTCATCCTGAAAGCATTTGCTTCTGAAAACTGCAGGGAATGCCAGGGAATTCTGCAAGTATGCTTACAGATGAAAAAATAGTAGTGATTAAACACTTTTTGAAAAAAGTTAGGATTTAAACTCACCACTGAAATGAACATTTTTTTTTTTCTCCTTGAGCTTCAGACATTTTATTTTCTGCTTTATTCTCTTGCTGTCTCCCTCTGGGATGGGTTACAGTGTGCTGCTGCCAAGGACTTACTTGTACAGGTGTGTGCTGTTAGGTTCACCCCATTTTCTGAGCCTGCAACAACATCCATGCTTCTGTCTGGTGCATTGCTAGAGGGAAGTGATCTGGACTGAAAATGAGATTTGGAGAACAGACCTTGTGCATGTACCTTAGAAATTAAAGCAGCTTGTTCCTGATGCTGGGGAGTGATGTGCTGATGTGAAAACTCAGACCAGCATTTTCTAATGGGCCTGCCAGCCTGTGGGGAGGCTGTGCTGGGGTTTGTGTTCATCTGTGTGATTAGGCTATAGAAATGAGCACACAAGCTGAACCCCTCCTTGGGCTGTTGCTCCTGAGTGGGTGGTCAGGATGCAGCATCTGACACTATCTCTCATCAGGTCTGTGCTGCAGATATGATATGGGTGCTCCTTGAGGCATGGGAACCTGAGTTTTGCTGGCTGCCAGGAGCATGTCAAGGACTTCAAGTGACCACCAAAATGTCATCATTATTTAAAGGACAAGATCCAAGCAGGTTGCTTGTGACAAAGTACTTCCCATCATATAATATGCAATGTTAATAAGTGTCCCTGGTCTCACCTATGGAGCACAGACTGTTTCTGTTACAGCCCAGTAAGGGAACACTAAAAAATAAATGTTTATTCCAATGTATCTTTCACTTAAACACTCTTGATAAACAACCCTGCTGCAGATCAGGCCTCCTCTTTGGGCTATTGCTGCAGATGATTTTTCACCAGCTGTAGCTCAAACACCTCCTTTTTGCCTCTCCAACATAATCACAATTGCTTTTGCTAGACCAAGTAATTCAAGAAGCATCTAAAACATAACCAGATGTTTTGAGATTATGTTTGTATCCACTTGAGTTTTTGCCCATTTTCAGAGGTTTGAAGCAAGCAAGTCATCCAGGGGGTACTTCACTGCTCTCTGAAGTGCTTCTTTCCCTCCTTAGCCACCTTCTGCTCTTCCCCTTCCCCCCCCGCCCTCCCCCCGTAGGATCTTTTGTAGGCTGCAGTGTAGAGGAGGGAGGAACACCTCTCCGAGCAGGAACTGCACCTGCCTGGTAGTGTACACCTGGAACCGAGCAAAAGACTTTTCCATCGCTGGTCTGCTGTCTCCCTCTTGTGGGCAGACTGTCCTTCCTGGGAGCACGTAAGGTTGCAGTGGTACTGTGGCTTGGCACAACTCGCAGCTGATACCGGTTCAGTGCTGGGCAAGCACGTTCTGCTTACTAATTATTAAAGCACACCAAGGTTGCCTTCTCCAGGGTCTAACTCAGTGAATAAACGATGCTGCAAAGGGAACCAATCATTACGTTTATATTTGGCAGAGAAGAATTAAAACTTTTGAAAGCTACCTTTCATGTTTTGGCTGTCACACGCTGCTTTATTATGCTGCATTTTAACAACTGAAATGCTACTGGATGCTACAGTGCTAGGTGAGGTTTGGGTCTCTTGGTGTTTTGAACGACGGGGAAAACAAATCTAAATTTAGTTTAAAAGATACATATGTGAAAGCTGCAAAAGCAGTAACTTCAGATTTGCCTGTGGTTGCTGTTTTCTGCCTTAGATGTGATAAACTGCATTACATCCCTTGGTTACTTGTTCTACAGTCAGCCTGCCTCTGAAGTGGCACTTCCAAGATTGACTTGCTGTGAAAGTCTTGTCCTTTCTGACTTTTCTGTAATGGCATCTGTTTTTCTTGAGGTTTTAAATCTCTTTTGAGTGGAATTTTGAAAAGAATTGCTGAGCTAAAGACAGATGACATCATTTTGCTGAACAGGATTTATAAATGCAGCAAAGTGTGGCAATTTGCACCAGTAAACTTTTGAGATTTGGTGTTGTCTTTCTGGATTTTTTGTCCTTTCTATTAAGGAACACAGCTTTCCTGCTTTAGGTTACTTTAAATCAAGTGCATTTAAAATCTGCCATTCCTATCTGTATCTCTTGACCTGCCTGGTCTGCAAAAAGCCATGGAAGAGGAGATTGTGAAGCACTCCTTTGGAGTGGGGCTCTCTTGGTCTGGCATTGACAGTGGTAGGGAATTTCCTTCTGGGGCTCATCAGCACTATACAAGAGGCTTTTCTAGCTTGGAAAGAAGCATCTTGGTAATTAAAAAATAAATAATAATTTAATAAGCCTGTAGGCACGGGGAGGGCGATATAATGGAGGAGAAGGGAGTGGTGCTCAGCCAGCTGAGCTCACCGCGCTGCTCCGGCTTGTTGCCTTAGAGAAGGCAAGAATCCCTTTCCTAAAAGGCACCTCATGTCTCATCAAACGATGTTAACACCGAGACATGAAGCTAGGAGGCACAGACGAGTCGTTGCAGCTGCGGTTTGTGTGTTGTGCTGACGCTTTGTAACTCGGAAACTCCCCGAGAGCTCTGACAATGACATTTGGGATCATGGAGAATGGTGGAACTGATGTCTGCTGCTAGCAAACAGGCGTGACCCCTAAACATGAATGTGTTTATTACTCCCTTCTTATTTATTAAAAATTTATCTTTATTTTGGTAAGGGAAAATACGTGAGGAAACAAATATTTCCTCAGTGCAAAAGGTATATAAATACATTCTGAAGCTAAGCACATTTTTAAAGCAGGATGGATAGAACTAATCAGTGGAGTAAGGTGAATTAAGCTAGTTAAAATGCTTGTTTAATAACTTGCATAACTTAGTGTTGGATAAGTACATGGTCAATTTAAAAGCTGCTTCCTTGGAAACTGGCTTAGTTTTTTCCAAGGAACATTTTGGTAAAAGGGAAAAGTCCTTTGGGAAGTCTGGAAACTGATGATGTAATTAATATTAAATTTGTAGTTGCTTTTATTTACCATTCAGGAAAAAGAAGAAAACAACCAAACAAAAAACTACTTTTTCAGAAGAAATTACCCTGGGTATAATTTTGTGACCTAAGGAAAAAAAAAAAAAAGAGATGAACTAGATGGCCCTAGTAGTATTTAGTGGTCAGGTAACAAATACATGCACGATCTGTATCAATACTTTTCCTGCCTCTTGTGAAATGTCCTTTAAAGCAGATGATTGCCATATGCATTGTAGCTTTCTAATTCATCTTCTCAACTGCAATTTGTTCTGCTGTCATGCTCGTGGTGCCTCTCCACCTTTCTGGACGTTAAGCATTTGCCAGCTTTAAAAGTTTCTTTGGCACAGAACCTCAGCCCTTAGCACTGTGTTTTAGCTGGGAAGAAATTGGAAGGTGAGTGGTGGTGTGTGAAATCAACTGTGGGCTTAGGTTTAGGACCAAGTTCTTGGTAGCACACAGGAACACACTGATGAACTTTTGTTGGCTTGTGCAGGGAATTATGGGTTTTTTTTGAGATGCATATGTGTGGATGAATGGTAGGTAATATCCTGGAGAGGTGTTATGCCTGGGTGTCCCTGGACACAACTGCTCAGGAGGGTGCTTCTGTGCTGAGTGTCGTGGCTTCAGCCATGATACATGCATGATACTCAGATACAGCTGCAAAAGTTTGAACAGAAATGGCCAAAATACATTTTCATTGTTTCTGCATCAGTTTTGCTTGATTTGGATTCTCCTTTCCAAAGGAAACTTACATTCCAAAACTGAACAAAAACATATATTCACAAACTCATCTCCCCAACAGAAAAAAAGCACAGAAACCTGTCTGTTTGTGCAGTGGGGCCAATGTCTGAAACAAGTACTAGAAAATGTGATAATAACAGAAGAAATAAGACCTCTCTGTCTCATTAATATAGATGTCATATGAAAGTTGATTAAATAACTTTTTCCTTTGGGCAACATGGCCTGTGTATCAGCAGAGGTAATCCACCAGTAGCAATCTATCAGCACTGTAGCTACAGCTGTTCATCTGCCTGGGTAAATATTGTGTCCAGTAACCAGATGACATCCTCATGCAGAAGCCATACCCATGAATTGCCAATAGCCTGCATAATTCGGGTTACTTTGTAAATCATTCTTTTGGAACCATGTATGAAGTTCCTCGACTATATTGCTGAGGTTCAACATAAAATATGAAGTATTCAGTATGCCACAAGGCACTAGTGTCCTCTGTGTAAGATGGTGTCCTTGCTTTCAAGAAGCACTGACTTTACTGTATGCTGCCTAGGATGGCACAGAGGCTGTGGTAAAAGATCTGAAAATAAGACTGTCAAACAGCATCTCTAGTTTCACTTTAATTGAACTCGATTCCAGGGGCCTACGTGTAGTAAGTTATGGGTTTGAAGATGTGCAAACTCATGCTCTGAGCACTAGAATGTCATTCTTCTGTGAAAATAAAATCTGGTTTGTTGCTGTTTATCTGATCAGATCCTCCAGAAAGTTGGAAGCTGGAGCTTGGCAAGCCTGTGCTTCAACAGAAGAGAATTTATAAGAAAATTAAGAAGGAAATATAAGCTCAGGTGTAGCAATAAAGGTGCTAGGCAGGTTTGAAACGCATTGGAGAATAAATGGTTATGTAATGCCCAGTATTCAATCAGTGTTAAACTAGAGGTTTTTTGCAAAGCTATGGAGAGTTTGGGGAAAAAAATCTGTCAATAAATCCATATATAGCAGAAATGCAAGCCTCAAGATATGCTTGAGATACTTGGCTGACAAATAGTTTGCACTAGGTGAAGCTGAATAATCAGTTGATGTGATGTCTTCAGAAATACATTGGATTGTTGATCTCCCCAAAATGTCAATTTAAAAACCTTTTTTTTTGGAGGGGAGGATGAAGGAAAAGGCTGATATTTTAGTAGTAATAGCAATCTACTGAAAGCAAGCTTTGTTTTAAACCACAGTGAGGCAGTCATGTTTTACCTAGAGTGTGACTTTAGTCCCTAAAATGTATGCAGGGATGAAATGGAATTTTTGCAATATGTATCAACTATTCCAGGGAGAACCATGGTTTGGATTCTTTTTTTTTTTTTTCCATGATTGTAAGTGAAGTCTATTTAGTAGTACTGAATACAACAGTGTCCATTTTATTAGGGAAGTCTGTTAACCACATGATTCTCCCCTCTATTAATTGTGGAGAAATATTGATTGTGTGACTTGTCATGGAATTAGTACATGTATTTGGGTTTAATTTAAAAGGATTACTAGATGCTTCAGCACAGCCATGTTTTGCTTAACCTTTGGGCTCTGCTTTCTGGGGATGTATGACTACAGGACATGCTACTTCCAAGGAGCTGAAGGGATGGCTTCAGCAATGTGTAAGGAAGAAAGTTCAATTGCTGAAGAAGAGCTGGCATGGAAATACTGAGTGGAAAAAGATTCAAGGGTCTTTAAAGGCACGACTTAGAGGGATGGGCACAAGGTTTTTGTAGGTAAACTTTGATCTTTTGGTAGTAAGTTAATATTAGCATCCTACTTGAATAGAAATGGGAGAAGCTTCCTGTGCTTTCCAGAAGAATAGGGGTAGGAAAAACTGTTTCCTTTTTATCTGAAAGCCAAAGAATAGCAAGGTGCCCTGACTTGGTTACTTGCTGTAGTTTAGTTTTGGCAGAAAAGAATGATCTGTCATTTACAGCAAACACATACTGTCCTTTAGTACTGTACCTTGTTCACATCAGGTTTTGCACTTGTTATTTACTCATTCCAGTACATACTAAAACTTGCCTAGTTTTACTGCTGCAAAAAGACTCTTGTGTTATAGGACCCTGTTTTAGGTGGGTGTTTGTGCTTTGGGGTGCTGGTATCTCACTTTGTGCTCAGTTGCAGAGCTTAGAGCTATGGTTGGCCTTTCTCCAGGTACTAAGCTATCCATATTTTAAGGGTGGACATTCAAATGTTTGCAAGGTAGAAACAGTTGTTTGAAGAAATGGATGCAGGATAAGGTCATTTGCCTGCAAAAGAGAAACTATTGAATTGAATGCTGCAGTTTTAAACCTACCAACTAGTATTACATATTGTGCATGCTGAATAGCTTTAACTTGCTTATGAACTATGGCAGATTGTTGCCTTGTATTAAAAATACCCTGAGAAACCTATCTTTTCATGAGACCATATGTCTGATCTCTTGTCTCTTCCAAGTTGTAGTCTGTTCATGCTCCAGCACCTCACTGAGAAGCGTGCCATTGCCCTCTGTGCCCATGTTGTAGTTTTCAAATAAGTGTTTCTGGGCAAACAAATTTTCCCTGGCACCATACACAATATGGTGTTGAGGGGTCTTTAATTACTAACTCTTTAGAGGAGAGGCTTCTTTCTTGTGTTTGTCTAAGGCAAACTTAAATTGTCTGCTAAACAACTACATTTTACAAAAGACCTGTCTACTCAAATCCAGACCAGGGACCTTGTGATGTTGGACAAACAGTATGAACTTGTTCCTGTCCCAAGTATTCCTAAGATACAGTGAGTTAAGAGGATATCTGCCCATCAGCATGGTTATTACAGGACTACTAGAATAAATGCCCTCAAAACTTTGTGTCTGGCACAAAGAAGCATGTTAAAGAATCTGTTGTTCAGTGTTCTTCAAAGCAGTGAAGACACTACAGTGCTGTGTCTTAAACATATCTGTTCTATTAATCCCTCGTTTTAGTAAAGTTGAAAGTGCTGAAAACTGTCAGAGGAGTCAAATGGGCTGGATAGCTGTCATATTGTTTATTAGTATTAACTCACTTGACTCTGACATAGTATACTTCTAATTGGCAGGCAGGCAAATGAATTGGCTATAATTCTTCCTGCAATGTTCTCAGCAGGATGCAAGGGAACCAGAGAGGAAAGGAGAAGCTCAAATAGTGTTGTGCCTAGGGCGGAAAATAACAGGATAGAAATCCCAGAAATTGGAGCTGAAACACTAAAGGAAACTTCAGAGGAGGGAAAACTGCATGTGCAGAAAATTCCATTGCTCTGATAGCAGCTTGAGAGAAGGAACTGGAAACAACCTTCCCTGTTCTGCAGGAGACTGATTTTTGGCATCTTTGCTGTGTGGGGATCTCTCACGGAAAGCAGTGAGGAGCTCTCTGCTTAAAGAAAAAACCCAAAACAAAATGGCTCTGAGCCTGGAGCTATGATGGGTCCAAGTTGCAGAAGGTTTGTTTAGTTTTTATGTTTTAAATTGTCCTCTGGCTTCTGGCAGAGCCATGCCAGCCCTGCCTTTTAACACTTCATGTGGACCACGAAGAGTTGTCTAAGCTAACATGGTGAAAGAGAGCCATGTTGTCTTTTGTATGCCTAGATACATCTTCATAACTCTTCATTAAGCTACTTTTGAGGTTAACTCTTCAGAAATCACAGTAAAATCAAAGGGGAGAGTTCTATAGACCTGGATGCAAATGTATGCCTAGGATACAAATTGCTTCTTGAATTTGAAAACTGCAAACCAGCAGCAGTTGGATACTATGCCTTACTGAACCTTGGAGCATGGAGAGATTTAACATGAATGTAGTGAGTGCCCAACAGGACACCCTGTCACTCCAGTGCTGGAGAGGTTTAAGGGGATTGAGTCTTCCTTCTTGGAAGAAAAAAATAAACTGAAGCTCAGTTCTGATGGTGATTCTGACTATTTTAAGATGTAAAAGAAAAAAAAAAAAGACATAAAGAAACCAGATCCTTCCCTGTGGGTAGGGAGACTAAAAACAATAAAAAAGGGGATGCACAAGAGATTTTAGGGACTTTCCAGAAACCTCCTGTAACAACCAGAAAATCCAGATGCATATCAGCACTGGATCCATGTGCTAAGGAAAATTTTTCTTAGAGGGAGACTGCTGCTTCAAATTGGACTCCTCAAATCACATTAAACGCTCAACTTCTGGTTCCAGCATTGAAAATGACTGCCAAAACCTTGAAATGCCTCTCTGATATGGTGGTTACCACTGTTACTAGCCATTGTCCTGTTCATTACCATTTGTCTTGGGGTAGGGGGGGAAGAGCTGCTTCATTACTAGAATTTGATGTTGTATTCTTTGGGGAAGAAGCAAGCAGAGGTTGGATGAGGGGTGGAATGGAAGGTGCCTGCTGTAGTTGCTGCAGACACCACTGCTTGCTTATTTCATGACCACTAGATTTCCAGAAGGGAAGTGGGGCTTAAGGAAAAAAAAGACTTTTAACAGACATAATGGGCCTCAGATTAGCCTGTGTTACTTTAAATTTGATTAAACTCATGCCAAGATACTGCTTTCGGATACCCTGTTCAAGGGGAAGTGGTTTAAGAAGTGTAATGAATTTGGGTTGCAAATTACCAATCTTTCCATTGTTCTCCTCCCTTTGTGGTTAGTAACTGTAGCATGAGTTGGCAAACTCCTCCTGTACAACAATTGAGGGAATAGCTGCTATTACAATCTGGTAACTCTTCCATGCAAGCACATACTGTTTGTGATACTGTTTCTGCTTTATCTCGCTCACCAGCTGTGTAACCTTTGACAAAGAGATTTACTAAACATAACCCTACAGGTGATCATCTCACTCCTGTTCATCTCCACTGCTGTTCTCCCCTGATTATTTCTCCCCTCCCATATTAGCATCACTAACGTATGTTAGTGCCATTTTAAGTCTCAGTCTGCTTTGTTGAGAGAAGTCTATTTTAAATTTTTTTTTTCTGTCTCATCCTTTTGTAAAAAGCTTAGAAATGGATTCCCAAAACCATGTTAAACTATAGTAGGAAAACCCTTGTGATATGACATGGCTTCATCCAATAATTTTTTTTTTTTGATATTTTGTTCTCCCAAAACCTCTCCAGAAAAAATGGGCAAGAACAGACTTGTTGAGTCCATCTGATGTTAAACTGGAGGCTTGTGGTGGAGCATAAACTAAGCTCAGGTCTCTCATAGTAGAAAAAAGTATTCTTCCTTATTCTAGATTTTTAACAAAGTTTCAGAACTGCTTCTTGTCTTTCAAAGGTGCATCTTAGATGGTTTCCATTAGGCACAAACAATCTGGTGTTACAGTGTGGGAGGAATATAAGAAAAGGAAGAAACAGAAGACATTTTTCAGAATCCTTGGAAAGCTTTCAAAAAGAGAAAGTATTAATGCACTAGGGGGGAAAGTATGAAGAAAGTGCACACAGCTGCTATAAAGTAAATTATGCAGGGCTGATCAGATAACAAATATGTTGGACTAAGCTTCAGGGACTGTAACTACATTGCCAAAGGAAATCTGGTACAAGTTCCATAAGTAAGCAGGAGTTTTTGTTGATGAAAAACTGTTCTGCTGATGTACTTTTAGTTAGAAAATGATGTTCAGTCTTTTTCCTGCTGCTGAAACCTCACCTAAGGAAGCTCTTAGTGTAACTTAGAGTTTTCAGCATTAGAGAAAAATAGAAGTAACTCTAGTGTTTTGTATAGTCTGTCTTACAGTTTTGGTACCCATTATGTGCAGAATCTCCAGATCCTGGGAATCTGGGAAATTCAAGTCCATACTGTCATGGAGTAAAGAGCTTTTGTCCTGTTCAGAAGGAGGCAGTTCTGCACACTAAGCTAAGGAAGGGCTCTGGAGAGCATGTCTTGTCTGCTGATGCATGGACAACTGTCACTCAAATGTGAAAACCTTTCAGAGGTGAGGCTGGAGTTAGCTGTGTGTGCAGGTCCTGAGGGGTTGGCTGCCCTTTATGCCTAGAGCACACTTCAGCACAAAATACCCAACTGCCCATGCTACTCATTCAAAAAGGCAGAGAAGGAAACAGTGTTCAGCTCTTGCTTTGGGGCTTGGCAGCTACTTGCAAGTCCTCCCCAGGAACTGATAGCTCTGAGTTCAACTATGTCTGCAGTCTATCTCCCACTTTCCAGCAACATCCCTAATTCACAAACTGGGAAACTGTCCAGGCTGGACCTGGACTCTGGACTAGTTGTGCTGCAAGGAAGGAATGAGATCCAATGATAGCCAAACAAAAGCAACATAACTCTGTATATCAGAGTCAGTGGAAATTTCAGTGTTCTTTTTGCATCTTAAAATGGGTGTTCAGCCCTGGAAATACCCAGTCAAATGCTTTAACCATGAGGTTGTCATGCTCAAGTCAGGTTCAACTGCTCTGTTTCAACAAGACCAAGACTAGCCAAGATGAATGCAGAATCCCAGAACAGCACTTGCTGCTTTGGATGCCAGACAGCTGGAAGTGCTCACACTGTGGTTTGAATACAGTTGTTGGGTGCAGAGAAAAATGTTGATGTATACCACTGTATTCACTAAGGGAAGGTCCATTAACTGCCCATGTACTTTCTGGGTCATTTTTCAGAGAATAGCTCATCTGTTGACTCCCTGAATTGCATTACCCAGCTGTAAGTATGCACGTAATTTTTAGAGGTGTACTAGGTAGACTGAGTCAGACCCAAATCTATTGTGTTTATAACTGTAACCAACAGCTGATGCCTAGGAAATAAGGACAGGAGCAAAGTATAGAGAGATTGCTTCAGAGTACCCTCACAGAACAATACCTGGATATTCTTGAGTGCTCTTATCTCTAGTGAGATACTGGGTTAAAAAGTTTTCTGAAATGTTTTAGTTGGATTGTTTTTAATAGCCAAGACCAAAAATCATTGTCCCTAGGAATCCTTACAGGCAAATTATACATTTTACATACCACCTAGAACTGTGATTGTACAACCCCTTCCTCATCTATGCAAGAAGTGTTTTTTTGTGATTGTATTCAAAGGAACTACATTAGTAACCTTATTTCAACAGGTTATATGCAGGGATTTTGTGCCACTGAAGTACAGTTGAAAAATTTTATAGGTTTTGCTAAAAGTAGGAAAGTGTTTCAGATTTTGGCCCAGAACCCCTAGGCTATGGTTTTGATAATTCAGGGCAGCTGAAGCTTTTGATAGCAGTGAAAGAAAAGCTCCTCTGTCCCTTTCACTCTCTTGGCTAGGGACAAATGCAACCCATGTGGCACCAAGCTTTGCAATTTCCATTCACTGTATCAGCAGGCATGACTGTAAGCCATCTTGTCATGGCATCCATCTGTTCATCACTTGTTAGGACAGACTGGCCCTTCAGCCTGATGTTTGTGCATGCAGGCAATGAAATAGTTAAGATGTCATAAACGTAAGAACCATCAACCCACATTAAGATGTGAATAAGCAAGTCTTGCTCTGCTCTACTCAACTATTCTGAGCTGGCTGGCTGCAGTTTTGGCCTGCTGTTGTCTTTCAGCTGGGGTTTTTTTGGGGGGTGGGTTATCTGTCATAGCTAGGAGATGTATATTCATTATATAGATTATTAACCTCATAGTATAGATTTTGTGGATTAAACTTCCTCAGTAAACCATTCTGAGCCTTCTGTACTATATTTGAAGGACATCCTGAAGAAAGAAGGATAAGGTTGTGTCTAGGTGTAGCTTAAGGCTCCTCCACTTAAATCTATGAAAACTGTCTAATTTGAGGTGGTCTGTAACACCCACTCTTGTAGTACTTCAGGGCTGGCTTGTAAGTTGAGTACTGGAGCAATGTGTGTGTCTAGATATCAGATCTGGCTGGCTTTTAGGTAGGAGAACAAGAGCAGCTATCTCTTCAAAGGCAAGAAAGTGCCAGAGGTTTAAAAGGAGACTGTAACTGTAAAAGGAGTCTATGAAATGACATAAAACTAAACCTGCCTTGTAAGAAGTAAAAAGACCTGTGGCTCACTTGCTAATATCAGATGAGCTGTGTGCTTATTTATGTGAGTATAGCTTGTAAAAACACAGTACAGTTTGGACTTTATTTTCATGCATGGTTGTTCTTCACTTTTTTTACAGTTAATGCTGGCTTGTGTTGACTGTAAAATTAGGTCAATTGCCTTGTGGTATCCTGGTGGAATGCACTTTACCATGTGTGTTCATCTGATGACCATCATCTGTTACCCACGAGGACTGAATAGAACCACAGAGCTAAATGTATTATTTTTTGCATCTTGAAGTACAATTTAACAGGCTTGCTTCCTGTGCCAGAGGCTAATCTTTCATTCCTAACTTGACTTTAAAAGAAACTTAAAGTATACATTTTTCTTGGGTTTTACAAAGCTGCAAGAGTGATTTGGATGGCACATGAACTGGTGTCAAAAGAAAAAATCCAGTGAAGAAGCTACTACATAACAGATTATTGAAGTTTTTCTTGCCTTCCTTCAGAAGCTGAGGGGTCTGTAGGAGAGCATTTCTTGTGTATTTAAGCCCTTTAATTGTAAATTTAACTTTTCATTTTACATTCTAAATGAGTATCACTGTAATATTTATTCTGAAGAGAAAGCAGCCACATTACACCATCTCTAGAAAGATGTGGCTTTACCTCAAGCATATTTTAATATAATATTTTTGTAATATATTTCCTTGCACAAGTATAAAAACTTCTCCAGATTGAATACACCAAATTTAGACATTGCTTTACACCCTGGTGCCTGAGTGCTTATAAGGACTCAAGTGTCAGAACTTGATTTCAGTCCATCTTTGTAAATACTAATGTTTAGTGCAGAAACAGCAGGTGCTTTCTTCCTGGGGCAGATTCATTGACAGAATAACACAGAATGAAAACTGAGCTGGATAACACCACAACTGTAACACAATAGACCAGATCCTGCATTTCCTGACTGACCTTTCTGTAAAATATTGCAGGTGACTTGGAAGTTTCAAAATAACCCAGAGATGGGAAAACTACAAAAAGCATAATAGTTTCATTTTAATGACTGCATATACAATTTCTTAAATGAGGACTCTTAAAACTTATTTTGTTGAAGTGGAGGGTTCATTATATTATCTAGGAAATGTAAATAGAAAATGACAAAGTTCTGAGGGCTATTTTGCACGTAGTGAAGGGTTTAATGAAGGGTGCTAAACTTAGAATAGATTAATAATTTTGGTCTTTCTAACTATAATTGTTCTGATCACAATTGAGCAAACTCCTTTATAAAAATGAATGACAACAACTTTTACAAACATGAAGGCAGGGCACAGAAGTCACATGAAGATCAGATGTGCCATCAGTGACAGAGGAAGGAGTGCAACTTGCATCACATTTTCTGGACCAAAGCAGGAAAATTTGACAGTTACAACTTTGAATGTTCATTTAATTTGGGATGTGGGGAGGCTACATTTTTGTAACAGATGGTAAACTGACTTCTTGACTGTGTGATAAAGTGAGTAACAAACTCTACAGGTTTGGCATCCAGTTCTTCCTAATGCTGGGGACGTCAAAGGTAGTAGCTATTGTGGATGAGCAAGTACTAATTCACTTAGGAGTTCTGGCCCCTACACATCTTTTTTTCTTTTTTTTTTCTTTTTTTTTTTAAATGACTTTTTCATGCTCTAGCAGATTGACCCAATCAGAAATAGCCATGAAATCACACTGGATGAATAGCTTCTATTATCTTTCTCTCTCTCAAAATTAAAAAAAAAAAAAAGAAAAGAATTCTCAAAAGGAGTGAAAATTCTTTTAAGTTTGGGATTTGGGGTTTCTTTCAGGAATATGCTTAACTTAAAGCAATGGGGAAAAAAACTTGTCACAATTAAGAAAAGAAATGGTGCATTCATTCACAAACTTTTTTTTAAAATTCCAATTTAGCAATAAATCCCAGAGCCACTTATTTTCCCCCTACCTCTAAGTTAGAGATTTGATGAGCTAGTAATTTATCAAAAAATGTTAGGGGCCCCACTAGTGAATGTTGTGAGATTTACACCCTTTTGTGAATCAAAGCCAGACTTCTCAAAGCTCAATGCTCCAGCTGTGTTGAAGGCCTGGAAAACACTTTTCTTTGGCACCTAGCACCAGAAAAGCCTCTTGCAGTAGAATTGCTACCATTAATGGCCATCCCAATAGATTTGTACCACCTCCACCTGATGCCATGCAAAACAAGGGACACTTTCAAATTATGAGCAATTTTCTGTCTTTTCTGAGAAGCTTGTTCTGATTCAGATGAGTCTCCCCAATCCCTGCCCCCCAGCAAGAGGGCTATGTCAGGAAGGAATGCAACATCTCCAGTTGAATTCAGTGGGTAATCTTATTTTTTCAGAGTTACTTAGAGAACTGAGAGCTTCAGTTTGAAGATGGACTAGTGCCCAGTGTGGCTAGTAAAAGTAAGAACACTGTTAAAGTCATTACCAGAGAAAAAAAACACACCAGCTAAGTTCAAATAGCCTGTTGGTTTCTTGAGACAGGGCTAAGCTTCTTTTGATAGAGAGAATCTTGCCAGTTACCCACCCTTTATATATATATGTATGTAAAATATGTTCCTTTTTAGCCTGATTTGCTAAGAAAGCAAGGCATGTGAGCTCACTGTCTGTTTATCCATCTCTGTTCCTTTCCCTCCCATAGCTTTTAGCTCTGCTGCTCAATTATCACCAAATCTGAAAGGAGTTTTCAATAATCATTACACTCCTCCTGGTTTTGGGGGACACCACAGAATCACAGAATGTTAGGGGTTGGAAGGGACCTAGAAGATCATCTAGTCCAACCCCCCTGCCTGAGCAGGA
>JAOEGS010017998.1:0-11911 GCA_025447755.1 Corythornis vintsioides | reverse complement strand
CCCCTCAGTCTCCTCTTCTCCAGGCTAAAGAGCCCCAGCTCTCTCAGCTTCTCCTCAGCAGGGAGATGCTCCACTCCATCATCTTGGTGGCCCTGTGCTGGACTCTCTCTAGTAGTTCTCTGTCTTTCTTGAACTGGGGTGCCCAAAACTGAATGCAGTATTTCAGATGGGGCCTCACCAGTGCAGAGTAGAGGGGGAGAAGAACCTCCCTTGCCCTGCTGGCCACATTTCTCCTAATGTATCCCAGGATGCCACTGACCTGTTTGGCTTCAAGGGTGCATTGTTGGCTCATGGGAATCCCCCTTTGAAATCATTGCAGCTAATATCAACCTGTCTATGACAGGAATGAGTAGATTTGTGTTTAAGGGGCTACCTTTTCTGGTTAAGAGGTCTGACAAGGCAAGCTTTCAGGTGGTCATGAATTGGCCAAGGGATGTTTGGTGTGGTTTTGTTTTGTTCATTGCTTTTTGTTTGGTTGGCGTTTTGTTGCCTGTTTATTTGGTGTTTTGTCATTTGTTTTGTGTGTATGTGGTTTTTTGTTTGTTTTTTTAGAAATCACAGGATCTTGCTTGGTTGTTGCTATCTCCTATTCCCTCTATGTATGATGTCCCACTCGAGTGTGTAAACCCTATCATAATTCTAGGCCATATGCTTTCTCTTCAAAGGTGTGCAACTTCAATATGTCTGAGTTTTTGGTTGTGGCTTATTCCTACTGGATGTTGCCACCAGAAATTCTTTGATGATAGACCATTTCCTGAGAGGTCCTGGGTTTCTACTGCTGGTCTAGCAATTACTGCATACTATTCAGGGCAAATGACAAAATGATGGATCTTACCTGACTACTTAGCTATCAAGGAGAATCTATTGAGATCATATTGTTTTCCTTCAGTTTCTGGACATATGTTTGTGTGGCTTTATATTTTCTAGAAACTTTCTCTTTCTTTAATACGCACAAACATTCTTCCTTTATTCTCTTGGAGCAGCAGTGCAAGCCAACTGGCAATTTTCTTTCCATTGCAGAAATGTTTACATGACTTGCAGTCTTACTGTAAGTGGGGTGGAAAGACACGTGTTGAAGTGATTATGTATAAAGAATCTGTTCCAGCATGTAATCCCTACGCTCCTTCAGTAAACAAACATTAATTCGTGCATTCTGTCTTATGGAAAGCATTGGTTAGGATTTAACAGGATTTTTTTGGGGAAAAAAAATGAGTGGAAATCTAAGAAGGAAACAGTAAAGAAACTAGATCCTGATGAATTGAACCAAGAGAAAACAGATGGATCATTAAATGTTTCATTCAAGAATTGTCTTCCTAACTAAAATGACTTAATACTTCACCCTGGCAGTTTCCACATAGGCCTGAAATGAACCACCTTGCACGTGTATGCTTTGAAATGAAGAACTCCTATTTGTCTCTAACAGGCTTGCACCTATAGTATCACAGAAATAGTCTGATGTAACTGGTAGAAATGGCTATAAATCAGTAATTCCATTCAAGAGGAAATACCTGCTTCAGCACTTGCTTTTCATCTATCTGTGCCTTAGCTCAGGCTGGCCACATGCTGCACCCCTGTGCACCAAGGTATTGTACCAATGCACTTGGGATGCATTGTCCTTTGCAGCAGAAAATAAAAACCCTTCAAATGAAGGTTATGATGTTATTTCTAAAATACGTTTTCCTAATAGTAAGAGGATATTCCTTAGACTACTAGTATATTGTATATTTTGAGACATGCTGGGATGTTCTTTGAAGATTTATTTATTAAAAAGTCTTCCAAGGGTCTTTTTGTGTATATGGATGGACTGTGCAAGTGCTGTCACTGTGTCAAAGGTGAGCTGTGGAAAAAAGATATTCAAGAAGTAGCATCCAAGCATTTAAATTTCCAGGCAGCTGTGTGAGGAAATAGTCCAGAAAATTGTCTGCTACCTGTTTGTTTAAGTAAAGACTGTTATCATAATCTTTATTCTGGAAAATCTTCCAGATACTTGTAAATACTTTTAAGGTGGCTTTCAAGTCTTGAGTACTTACTCTTGCCCACAGAAACAGCCTTTATATGAAAATCTTACTGGAAGAGCTCCAAATATTCTCCCTTTTTATTTAATTGTTCTTAGAACTACATTCAGAGTGTATTCCATTACTGTAAATATATTAGGATATTAGATGACTATTCCAAGAGTGCAAATGAAAGTGATTCTAAAGATCTATTGACTATTTAAAATCATTTGTGGTTGAAGTGAATTAAGAGATTAGTAGTACTAGTAAAAGTGAAAAATCTTTATATATTTAGAATTCCTCTACTGTAAATGTCAGGTTGTATTGCAACCCAGATAATGGTTTGCTTTTGATTTATTCAGGTAAAGATTTAACTGAAGTACTTCAGTGCAGCAAATAAATTGAAGGGATTAAGGTGTTTTTTATTCAATAATCATGCACCCTGGCTAGATATCTACAGGGAATGTACAAAACACCCAAAATGTCTTGTTCCAAAAGCAGTCAAGCATGGAGTAAAACCTGGGACTGATCACTTAGGCTTGGTTTTCAGTTTGGTTGTTCCAAAAGCTTTTATGGAACTTGAAATTATTTTAGGGTTTTTTTAAACACTGGTAAAAAACCAAAATAAACAACCAAAACCAGGGACACATGTTCCTTTTTTTTTCATTACTCTCTTCAGTAAAACACTAGAATGAGTTAGTGCAAAGACACTAGCACACTCTGTTCACTGGTAAGAACATAGAGGAGCTACACTGCTGAAGTCCCAGTGTGGTGGCTCTTTTCCATGACAGAGAATGCAAGGTAAATATATCCTTGGAAGACACTGTTGATTACAGACTTCCCAAAATTGAAGACAGATCATAAATGATTTATAAAGCAACTTCTTAACTGAATTACTACCATAATATCCCAGATCATGAAGAACGTGAGCCCAGTATATAACTGGGGACAAATTATGAGGTAGATTTGTAATTCCACCTTTAGGAATAATGCCATGAAAACAGTACAGCTGTTTTTTTGAAAACTTAAGATACATGAAAGAATGTCATGCATGAGGCTGAATGCTGTTTTCATATATAGCATGAAAAACTTCCTTAATTTCATTTTTCAAGAGTCTTATCTGGAATTCTTCACTGATAATGACATTTTCAAGGCATTTTTTCTCCTCTAGTGAGAATTTAAAGGAGGGTTTGTGCTTCTGTGTCAGAAATGTCTTTTCTTAGCACACCTTGCCCCAGACAGCAAAAAGAATCCACACACTGTTTTTCAGTCTCCTCTCTTATTAATAAATGAATGGGCAAGACTGTTCCAGGTGTGACTCAACCTCAATTAACTTCAGTGATCAGGGATTATGCTGGTCCATTGAGTTTCTCCCAGCTTTGGTGGATTGCCAACATGAATCACAGCAGTACGAGGGCTTCTTACAAGGCTTGAACTCTAACTCATTTATCTTTCTTTCAGTGGCAAACCACACAGTTGCTTACATTGTCACCCATAAACAAAACGGTGAGAATCCTCCACAAAGAGTTCTTCTCCATGGCTTTCTTGAAAATAAATCTCTCAACTTCTTGTTGCCCCAGTCCTTGAGAGAAATGTTAAACTTAAAGACTAAACTTTACCTGGAAAATTTAGGCTGAACATTTTCCTTCCAGAATAATGACCTTCACAGTTAGCTCACTTCATGATTTCCTTTGATAAATTTAGCTCTGGTTAAAAGTGTTAAGTCTCACTTGTATTACAACAGATACCACTTAGTTTCCAAGATCAATTGTTTTAGACCACTTCAAGACATGGGGAGACATTTGAAAATCCCATGGAGTGAAGGCACAAGCCAGAAAGTCCTGGCCAAGCACTGGTTTAGAAAGATTGAATGAGCTGGTAGATCTCATCTGTCTCATTACTCTTGGGCTGACACAAGGTGGAAAGAGGAAATGACAACTAAATTAACATCCCTGGAGACTGAAGTCTTCCTTCGACAGAAAAAGCAGTGGATGCTGCAGCTGCTTCCCTGCTTGATTTGATGTCCCCTCAAATTCCTCCTCAAGGGAGATCTCTAGAGGTGAAAAATAGTCGTTCCTGCACCTGTGACCTTACTGCTTACATTGTTAGAGATTACTTGAAACTCAACTAGTTCTAAGCTAGCCTTAATCTGAATTGTGAACCTGATATTGCTCCTGACATGGAGCATTTGGGACACAAGCTAAGTCCTCATCTACCAAATAACACTGCAGTTTTCCTTTTGCTGGTGATGTATCCCTGTAAAAATCAAATCCACACCTCTGAAGTGGCTGTTGTTTGAGGCACATTAATGTTTGGTATGCAGCAGTGTTTGAACTTGGGACAGTATTCTTACCCTTCTTTTGTCCTGATATCCTAAATCTCTTCACTCTAGATACACATCATTATCTGAATACTGGCCTCACCTCCAGAGCTATAGGGATTATTTTGTGGTGATTAGATAGTTGTAACTAGTATAATCCCTGTGCCTTCTTATGCAAAACCTATTCAGAGCTCCCTGGTTCTTTTTTCTCTTGGAGAAGGGAATATGCAGAATTCTGTGGCCTTTGTTTATTGGGTGACGTTAGGGAACAGCTGAGCTCCAACTGCAATTTTGGATAGCTCCCCATCTGCAGAGTTAGAACTGGAGCATAGAAAGTCTGGTTATTGTTGGAGCTAGCACGTGTATGTGTTTATGTGCACCAAGAACAGGCATAGGCTGAAGCTGGAAAGACACGTGCAGACAAGCTGAAGGAACAAGGCTGTAGCCTACTGGGGTATCCTGCTGCTGAGTGCAGCAGTCCCAGGAACTGTGACAACTGGGGGCCATATAAAAATGAGGGCACACCTTATGCTTTGAAGGACTCAAGTACATAGGGATCAAGTCATCTTAGTCTTCAGTCTTTCATCTGATGGTGTGTTTAAATCTGGGTCATGGCAGAGCAGGGCACCACACAGCTTGCTCAGTATCATCTTGTGGGGCTCTGGGTGTGACATGCTGCATGTAGTCCTACCTTACTGTCAAGCCTATGTATTTTCTGGGTCTCTGGAGATGTAAAGGCAACTTGGAACTGGCTCTGCTCATGATACAAGGGAGAGCATGCCACAGCAATGACACACTGCCCCTTTTTTAGACTTTCTCATCAGGGGTGGGGTGCAGCCTGAACAATGGCAATCAGGCTTATTCACACTATCTCCATCAGCACTCTTCAGTCTTCTATTCTGGATCAAGGAGGCAATTTCAGCGTTGTTTCTCATCATCATTTGCACATTCAAAGCTGGGGTTTTTTTATGACCATGTAACCAAAACTGCCAAAATAAAAAGCTTTCCTGAGAAATCAAACTTAAGGAATCAAAGGAAATAAGCTTTTGTTTGGGGAGGCTCTAGAGAGGACAAGAGGAAATGAGAACAGCATGTATAATCTCCCCTCCATCCTAGTTTTACGTCCTTTCTTGGCAAAGAAGGGCTTGTTTGCATTCTCCTAAAGAAGCTGGTATCTATAGCCAGAGCCAGGATTTCCTGATTCACAGATGCTGTCAGTAGGCAGAAGGCAGCTAGATGTCTCCACTCCACTGCAGTTCTCAACAGATTTTTGTATGAGTATTTGTTCAGTTCAATTCCATCTTTTTCTTAATCCAGTAGATGTGAGGGAGGATGGTAACAAAACAAGGTTAAGCCCTACCCTGGAATTTGTTTTCTCTCTCTTCTGTAAATTTGATCTTTTGTCCAGCATCCTCCAGCCTCCTTGTGGCACAAAGATGTTGCATTATTTGTTATTTTTAAGATCTGTGTTTGAAAGAAGAAACTGATCTTTGCACAAGGGGAAACCTCACCCAGGAGGTGCGAGAGGAGATATCTATGGTCATTATTCACCAGTTATGAAGGTGCCGTGTCTTCAGAGCTTGAAGGACCATTAGTATAACCAGCTGACTCCCTGAACACCAGTGCCTAGAGACTCTCAATTAGAAACTTCTACAGCAAGATTTTAATGCCTAGAGAGATATCCAACCACTCTTGAGTTAAAGACTTCAGAGAGTGTGAATTGTCTCCTGAGGAAGTGGTTGCAATGGGTAATTAGTTACTCTCAACCACAGATTTTGCTTAGCTTCATTTTTCAGACACTGGATCCCAGTCTGAGTCATTAAGATGTGTTATACTGCTTGTTGTTCATAGTTATTTTTTTAATTAGTGTCATATGAAACTGAAAGACTTAGACTCTTGCTTCAAGATGGATCTCTATAGGCATTTATAAACAAAATATCAAGTATTGTTTGAGGCCTGTTAGGCTGTTTCTAAAACAACAACAAAACAACTAACCCACACTATGGTAACTGGTACTGATCATGTTAGTCTTGTATTTTATGTAATCACCACATCTTAAAATGTTACACTTGTGCCAGTTGAGCTACAGTAACCACTAGTACATGCTCTCCATCAATGGCAAATGAGAAGAAATACAGGCTAGGTTGGCCAGAGATGAAAGAGTCAAGATTAAATACAGTTATTTTCCATTTTGTTGTAGTCTCCACCGTTCACATAACAGATATGATAATTTTGATGGCACGTAATTGATGACCTCGTGTCTGCTCCTTTGCACTTCCACAGTTTTGCCTAGGATGAGTGCCAAGCTGGATGACCAATGGCTACATTTTGTTTATTTATATTATTTTCTTTTAATTTATTGCCTCTACAGCAGTTTCTCCCACCCAGTAATCTGGAACTTCCTATTGACTTTCCATGGATTTCAGTGCATTTTGGACCAGATCTTAAAAAGAACATCTGGTTGCAAATTCATTAGCCAAGGCTTAACAAGATAGCCTTCACAAAACTAATAGCTTCAGATTTCTTGCTTTGGTACTCTTTGAATATCTTACTGTAAAAATCTGGTGGTCTTGGGAACTAGCATAGTGGTTCCAACAGCAACATCAGTGTGGTGTTGACAATGTGCTCACCTGCTGTTCTCTGATCCTGTTATTTCCTCTTCAGAAGTACAGCTCAACATGTTTCTGGCTATGCTGCCCAACACACAGGATTTATAGCTCAGCTGAGCTAATGTTGGTATTGGAAGGTTACCTTCTCAGTTTCTCCCATTCCCTTTCCGTTTAGTCAAGAAATTCTGCTGTATTTTTCTATAATGATTTCAGGCTCTCAGTAGGTGTTAGAGTTCCCCCAGCCAACAGGTTAGCAGAAGGCACTGGCATCATAATTTTTAATGTAACTGTTGAGTCCTTTAGAACCTGGAAGAGATTGAAACAGTATTTTAGGCTTTCAGGGCTTTTGTAATCTGCAGAGGAGGTATTTAGCTTTCTAAAATTCCAAATAAATGGCAGTCAGCCTCAGCTATATATATTTGTATTTTAAGTACACAGGCATATAAAACCAGGGAAAGTAAAACCTGATCCATTCCATCTATCCTGTTTTAATTTGCTTCCAGTAGTTTACATAAGGAGGGAAATACATGAGGGCACAGAGGAAACTAGGCTTCTAAAGAGGTTGCATTAATCTGGTGGTGGGGGAGGCGGGGAATAATCCCACATTAAGAAAGGAAAATTTGATACTTCAGGTAGCAAAGACATCAGTGCCTGTGGACACAGACTTTTCACAGCTCTGCTGGATTTCACCCTTTAAAAGTTTGTGGTGTTATTGTTGAAACCATGAATTTATAAATGTTATTCTTGTCCTTTTTTTTGGACTTCATTTAATCAGTTTAAGGTATATGCACATTATCTAGATCCCTCCTAGCGTGGATTTTTTCTGCCTAGCAGTGCCTTTATAGTTAAACAAGTGAGGCATTTGGTCTGTAGTCATTTTGATTTATAGCAGCAGGAACAAAGCGAGAGAGTACAGACGTCAGTGCTGCTGCTGCTGATCTGGCAACAGAGACTTCCTAATGTACAAATTACGTCTTTCACCACACAATTCCCTCTCTACCCTAACTAGAGGCAGGGAAGCATGCTTATTTAATGCAGTGTCTGCAGTCTCCACAAAGGTGTATGTACAGTACTGTTGTTACAGTGTTTTAGACACATAGTTTATATTTTGGTGCACTTTTTACATTTTCGAAATGAATTTTCCATAATGGCAAATATTCTGTAATTTAGTGTTCTTGCCTCTACTAGAGAGAACAGTCATGTGTGAGTTAAAGCCAGTTGTGGAGGTGGCTATGGTGCTTTACCCATACGAGCACCTGTCCACATGAAACTTCAGTGTAACTATTAATTCATTGTCCATAGACCACCCAAGCACCATGGTGTTTTGTCCACATCTGACCCTGGAGGTTTTTGAATAATGACCCTAGGGGCAAAAGGCTCCACATGTTGATGATGCTTGGATCCTTGCAACACAGAGTGAAAAGAGGACTATTTTGATAATTAGTACTGAATATGGATAGTGGAACAAAGCAAGACTCCAGAGGAGATCTTGTCCCAGTAGTGGCATTTCAAATTCCAGGGCCGAGTTCTACTGTCTGTACCTACTTCTGTTCTGTATGTAAAGATCCTGCCAGTTTTCCTTTTCAAATGGCATGAAGTATTCCACTAACCAAAAACCAGCCTCAGCTGGGTAAAGCAAAATCTTCTGGCAGTCATCAAGCCCAGGGACCAGGCATCCCATGACTCTGGTTAATAGGTGGCTGCATTTCATTAGTGACTGGGGTGATTCCTGTGCATGTAGCACCATAACCTGTATATCTGCTAAGCCTTTAAAGCACTTTGGGCTGAAAATAGCTCAATGCAAAATAATGGTCTCGCTTTAACACTGTAATCTGTAGCCAAAGACTTGGAGCAAGTCCCAAGGCTAGAGCAAAGATTGACTTCTTCCAAACCTGTTCCTCTGAAGGCAGATCCAGTAAGTGCAGCACGGTATCCTGAGCAAACGCAGGGAGCTGCCCCCATGTCCATTTGGCAGGCACTGCTCCCCTCTGCCATGCTGACAGGAGAGTGGCCGTTTCTGCACAGACAGCAGGCTGCTTCCTGCTCCTCAAGCATCCCTCTGCTTCCAGTATCATATGGCATACACTGGCAGCAGCTACCCTGGCTCTCACAAGGTCAGCTTTCAATGTGGGGAAATAAACAGTAAAGTCTCCCTTATTTATCAGTTCTAGTGCATATGCTCTCTCCCATTTCACATGCTTGAATATTGAGAGTTGCATCATTCATAACATTAAAACCAAGCCCAAATGCACCCTGAGGTTGGTTTTGCCACACTGAAATGAAACAGTATTGTAAGTATTTTATTTAAGACGGTAAAAAAGGTAAAACTAAAAAAAAAAAAAAAAACCAAACCAATAAAACATAGTCACAGTGGTAGAATGTAAATGTCTGTGGCTGATGGTGGGCTGTTTGCCATCCCTGGGACTCTGCAGGAGCCTTTCCCAATGCGTGTCTTGCTTTCCTCACACATCCTGTGACTAGGGCCGATTACTGAGCTGCTCGTGTGCTTGAATCTTATCTACAGTGATGAGCCTGGGATTGGCTGCTTCCTTGAAAACCTCTGTCCTGTGTGGCTTGGCGGCCTATCTGCTAAATAGATATTTAGTGAGGAGAATCCCCACTGATACAACCAAGTAAAATATAGCTGAACAAAGAGGTGACGTAAATGCAGTTTTATGCATAAGCTGGGTATTAAAATGCGTAAGCACGCTCCTGTTGTCTTAAGGATCCCTATTGCCACCCAGCATTGCTTTTATACTAGGTTTGTTTCTTTTTTTTTAACACACACAAAAAAAAAAGTCACGTAGCATTTCAAACACCCAGTGAAGCCCTTGCTGTGCACAAGTTGTTGGATTTCTTTTTCTCTTCAGAAATTTAGTTTGTGGTCTAATTGCTTGCCCTTTACTCCCCTCCCCCCCCCTTGCATTTTGAAGCAAAATGGTTATTCCAAGTACTTGGTGCTACAGAAGTGAACTGTTTCTGAAGCTGCTGCCTTTTGCCTTGACAGAAAAAAAAAATAATAATAAAAAAAATTTGCTACCCTAGGGTTGTTAATACACCCAGTCCTGAGCTGCAGGGGAGGAGGCGTAGGTGCAGCAGGGAGTGTGTAAAAATGGCTGTGCCTCATGCCCCTGGGACTTGGACGGCACCAAGCTCGTTTGCAGGCTAAATTAATATAGTCTTTAGGCTGCTCTAATTTAACCAGCCAATCCCCGACCTCGAAAGACCTTTATCTGCTGGGGAGGTGCCAGGAGGTGGAAGCTGGTTTCGGGTTCCTTGCATGGCGGCAGCGGGGAGGTGCAGGATCTGTTCCAGCTGCTCAGCGTCACCAAGGATTCCTGTATGGGAGGGCAGCGCTGCTCCAGCAGCACACGCCAGCCTCCAGCAACTTGGCAGCGCTGCAGCCGAGCTGAATTGAAACGGGGCAGGGTTTGGCCAAAGCCTGGCTGCCCGCTCTGCCGGCCCAAGCCAGTGACGGCTGAATTCACTGATTCCCATTGACTTTAATAGGACAGGGATATTGTCCTCTCTGGTGAGCTAGGCACAGATGCGTTCTGAAGTAGGGCACGGCCTGACCCCACAAAAATCTGGGGAGCTTTGGCATCAAAGTCCCCAGCGGAAAAAAAGGGTGGAAGCAGACAGGCGGGAGGAAAATATAAATAAATGTTTTGGGTTTAACTGTGCCCTCAGGGCTTCCCTCTGACCTTGATGAACAGGAAAGGAACACAGACGGGAGGCTGGGGTTATGCGTGCAACTGAGGACATGCACCGAGCAACCATTTTATAAACCATTCTTCTTGATTAATGGGGGGGGGAAGGAATAGGACGGTGGCAAGGGGAGAAAGAACGGTGTCTAGATGGAAAATGCAAAAATGCTGAGCGAGTAGGCTGTTTAAAAAGACATTTTAAAAGGTTACTTTTCTGGGAGAAAGGGAAATCCATTGTAATCTAGTGAGCTGAGAGTGTGCTGCTTGATGCCCTCCCCACCCCATCCTCCCCTCTTCGCCTCAGTGCTGGGGAGGCTGGGGCTGGGTGTGGGTGGTTGGTACCCGAGGCGACCCGCGGCCGCATGTGCCACAGGACCGGCGTGAAACGAGTAAACGAAACAGTAATTATTCATCACAATTAGTGTATTAACAAAAAAAAAAAAAAAAAGGGGGGGTGTAGGATGGAACCCACCCACCCCCACAAAGGAGCTGCTCAATGCAAACGTGCCAACGGCACCCGCCAGCCAGCGTGATGGATAAGCGGGATCATTAAAAAAAAAAAAAAAAAATCCCATTAAAGCGTCTCATTGAGGAAAGGAGAAAAAAAAAAAAAAAGCCGGGAGAAAGAGAGGAGGCGGGTGGGGGTGGGGAGCGCAGAGCCCCGGTGCGTGTCACTGAGGCAGCATTGACGCAGGCGGCTCTGACGGCAGCAAGCGCCGCGGCGGGGACGGCGAGAGGCTGAATGGGAGCGGCGGGCGCGAGTGCGCGCTTCAGTCTCCCTCACTCCCCCTCCCCCCTCCCCCTCTCCCTGCCCGCCTCAGCCGCGGGCGCGCGCGGGGCTCTCTCGCTGCTGCGGCGCTCATCGCTGTGCCGGGCACGGAGCGCTGGGCGGGAGAGCGGGTGGAGGGGGATGAGGTGCTGCTGTGTGAGGAGGGGAGAAGAGCGAGCAGGCAGGGCTGGGGCTCTGCCTCGCTGGGGTGGGTCGCCTCGCAGCTCGGTGAGGGGCAGGGGGTTGGTTTGTCTGTTTTTTTGGCCGCTCTTCCCACCACACCACCCCCCATCGTCAAGGGCAGGGGCTGTGACCTTTCCGCCTCGCCCCGCGCTGTGTGTGTCGCTGCCCCTGTGGGCTCAGGGGATATCGAGCCCTCGGTGGGCCCGAGCGGTGCAGACTGGCCGCTGTGGGTCACAGAATCACTTCACAGAATATTAGGGGTTGGAAGGAACCTAGAAGATCATCTAGTCCAACCCCCCTGCCAGAGCAGGGGCACCTAGACCAAGTCA
>JAOEGS010017997.1:10071-29964 GCA_025447755.1 Corythornis vintsioides | reverse complement strand
TCTTGTCCTGTCACTGGATGACACTGAGCAGAGTCTGGCCCCATCCTCCCTACACTGCCCTGAACTACTCTGCAGGTAGACACAGGCACCTCCTGTGCTTTTATGGGCCTTGCACACACACCTCTTGGAGAAGCAGAACAATGCTGCCTTTTCCACACCACTCACACATCAGTAAAACACGTGTTGATTTCACACAGCCTCACAATTCCTGTTGTTAGGAGTTTGGTTATTTTATTTTACTCAGACCACTCTAGAAAGAAGGGTTTGAACTTTTGCCTTTGAGTCTCTCACCCTTTCCCTGCTGTGTGCAAACACATTTGTCAACAAGATGGCTCCTCCTGTGGGAGCTACTACTGGAAAATTATTAATACTTCATTTTTTCTTAAGAGCGACTAAACAGTGTTTGGTAAACACACCAGAAAAATCAGCTATCATGTTGAAACTGTATCCACTGAGGCAGTTTTTACAGAGGGCACTGTGATACCTTTTCACATCCAGTGGAAAAGCAGGGGCCTTGCCAGGTATAAACAAATGTGGAACAAAAGACTGTACAAAAACATAACGGCTTTGGGGCTGAAAAGGCTCAGGGGTCCACATTGTCTGCCAGCCTGAATATTAATTAATCTAATCAAACTGCTGAAAGCCTGGCCACTGGTCTGTGCATCTACCCAGCCCTCTGTAATCATCTGTTTGCTGTCTGAAATCTCTCCTCAATCATTTAATGACCTCAGACCATACTCTTTTTTTTTTGTATAGGCTTCATATAATGTTTCTACATAATTAAGCAGCTTTGTTAGGGGAACTGCCATTAGTCGCCCCATTATCTTTTGGTTTTGTTATCAACCGATGAGAAAGGAAAAAAAAAAAGAATAACAAGGCTACAAACCCAGTCTGGTGAAAGAATTGCGTAGATTGTGAAGATGCTGTGGTGTGGGGTTTGTTTATTTATTTTTAATATTTCAGTATTAACATTAAGCATTATTATTAAGTTGTGCTTTTAAAATTATTTTAACCCTTTAGTGCACTACATATTTAAATACTCATAAAGCACAGCCGGCTAAAAATCTTGCAGTGCATTTGAGAGCCTAACATTTTACAGCAGCTCTAATGTTAAGAACATAATAATATAAATTAACTTTAAAATAATAAATTTTTAAAAGTGGAAAGCAGGGAGAAAAGGGTGAGTTGGTTTTCTAAAGATCCAGTTGAATATTCTATCTTCACGTACTCCTTTGAGTGAAAAAAGTGGCATACACTTAATCTAAATTTTTCAAGCTTAAAGAGAAACCCTGAGGATTTTCTTGAAACACTCAAAATAACTTTAAAATATCCAGTGAATTCCCTGCATTTACCAGGTCTGGAGCACAGAAGGGTGACTGAGACACTCTTTCAGTCATGTTTGGGGTCAAACCTGAAGCTTCTGCCACCTTTTACATAGAAATATTTTAATATATTTATGGAAATACCCATCAGGGGGGTGCTGGTGGTGGGGTGTGTGTGTCCTAGGCGGGTGTGCTGCTGTTCCAATACCCTGTGAGGTAAGAGGCTGAAACGATGGCACCCCTGTCCCTCTGGAGCCCTCTCCCTGGGCAGCCCTGTCCTTCTGGAGCCCTGTCACTTGGAACACTGTCCCTCTGGAGCCCTGTTCCTGAGCAGCCCTGCCCCTGAGGAAGCCCTGTCCCTCTGGAGCCCTGTACCTCTGGAGTCCCTGAGCAGCCCTGTCCTTGAAGCACCCCCATTACTCTGGAGCCCTGTCCCTGAGCAGCCCTGTCCCTTGGAGCCCTGTCCCTCCTGTCCCTGAGCAGCCATCTTGTGGCAGGGTGGCAGCCATCTTGTTGCTAACCACTTCCAAGCTGCTTTTCCCCCCCTTTTTTGCCACAGGGAAGGCGTTTAACACCCAAACCCCAGAGATGTAGCTTTAAAAACGCCACTGTTGGGAGATTAAGGGACAATTTCTGCCCTTTGATGAGGGTGACTTCCCTGCACCTGTCCATACAGAGAAAAACGAAGGAAAAAAGAGGCGTGTATTTAACTGCAGGAGTGGAGCTGTGCTGTGGCTGATGAAGATGCCAGCGACTGAAGAATGTGCTACCTGCAGCCAAGCCATTGAGCAAAACACGGCGGCTGACTCATGTACGCTCTGTTTTGTGTCACACCAGTGCCACAGGAGTGCGGTTTATCGGTGTCACAAGCCGGGCTCCGTACACCACCCCCGTGCACTGGGGGACACGCTGCTCCGGGCGGGACTCGGCACCAGCGCGACCCCCGCGTTCCGGCCCCAGCCGCGAGGGGCGTCACTCGGCAGCGCCCTCCGGGCTGCGGTTACGCGGTCGGTGGCCACGGCGGCCCGGGGCGTTCCCCCGGCTCAGGGCAGCAGCAGCGCCCTGCCCTCCGGCAGCGACCCTGCCCGCAGCGCACACGCCCTGCGTGACCTTCCCGCCACGGCGGGCCGCGGCTCCGCTCCCCGCCGCTGCCGGGGGTGAAAAGGCCTGGCACCGCCTCCCAGGCGGCTCCCACAGTCGCCCGTGCCCCGGTTCCCGCCCGGCCGGCGCTCCCCGCCACAGCGCGGGGAACACCCGCCACCGGGCCGCGCCTCCCGCCGTGCACCGCGCCTCCCGCCACGGCCCGCGCTTCCCGCCATGCGCCGCGCCCCGCCCCCGCGCTCCCGGGATGACGTCACGCCGCGTCTTCGGGGACTACAAATCCCGGCAGACTCCGCGTCCTCCGGCGGTTCCTGGCGCTGCCCGGGGACTACAGTTCCCGGCGTGCCCCGCGCCGCGGGCGGGGCTCATGCAAACGCGGCCGCGGGTCGGCGCTGCTGGGCGTGCGGGGAGCGCAGCGCGGGGCCCGGGTGGCGGGTCATGAGCAGGCCGGGAACCCCGCCGCCCTCAGCCCGCCGCTAGCCCGCCGCCGGACAGCGCCGGGATGGCGTCCATGCTGCTGCAGACCTGCGGCCGGCGGGCCTGCCGCCTGCCCCGAGCGCTGCGCCGCCAGCACCAGCTGGGTGAGGCTCCCCGAGGGCCCTCAGGCCGCGCCGGCGGCGGGGAGGGGACAGCGGCGGGGAGGGGACAGCAGCCGCTCGGCCGCCCGCCCCGCTCCTAGATGGGGCGCGATGCCGCCCGGCGAAGCGAGGCCTGCGCTGCTGAGGGCGCGGGGAGGAGGGGGAGAGGAGGGCGGGAGGAGGCGGCGACGTCTCGGGGCTCCCCGGTGTGGGCGGGAGGGAGGGAATAGCCGCGACGGGGTCCCCCGAGAGACGGTCCAGGCCCCGGCGCCTCTCCCCCGCCACCCGCGGCCTCCTGCCGCTCCTGTGCGGGTGCGCTGGGCAGCGTGGCCCTCGCTCCCTGGCTGCCGGGCCCGGGTGGCTCCGGCTTTCCGCGTTTTCTTCCCTGCCAGGGTGGCTGAGGGGATGCTTTCCCCTCAGGGCAGTCGGCACACACGGTGTCTGGACACGGCGGGCTGGGCAGTGAGAGCCGTGTGGTTTGCATGGTGCAGGAGCGCGTCAGGGAGTTGGGTCCCGCTTGCCCTGTTCTGTGGCTGAGCAGCCGAGGTGTCGCCAGCCAGACGCTTCTCGGCGCCTCCGGAGGATTTATTAGAGGTTATTAGCCTGCATGAGGAAGGAAACGCGAATTTGCCTTTTCCAGGTAGCTTTGAGAGCCCGGGCAGAGTAAAAGGCAGCGCAGCGATCGTGTTTTCATTAATAACCAAGTTAATTTGACAGTTGAAATCTCTCGGGGCAGTGAAATGTAATGCCACGGAACAGCTGATGGCCCGTGACCTACAGGCGGCCCCTGCTTGCTTTTTATGTCCCGGGCTGGTGAGGACTGAGGAGAGCTCAGCAGTGACACCAGCCCAGGCTCCAGGCATCAGCCGTAGGGATGCTGCTTCATTCTGACACAAACCTGTCTTCTGGGTTACCAGCAGTCACTCCAGGTCGTGGCTTCTTCCAGCCGATGGGTTTTGAGCTGCTGTTGTAAAGACATTTTCTTCAGGTTGAGCTGGACAAATCCTGAGGAATCTCAGCCATTACTGAAAGAGACCCATCCTAAAAGCACCTCCTGCAGATGAGGTGGGAGCTTTGTGGCACAGTTTTGTGTGTGATACACCTTATGCCACGTGAAAACCCTTTCACTTGCTGAAATACTGTGATGGTGCTTGTGTGCACCATGCTTAGGATGCAATCAGTGGTTTTATTTGGGGATAAATTGATTTATTGTAACGATTTATTTAATTTATGAAGTCATTATTTTGTGGTATATATTTTGTGTGTAGTGTTTTGCTTTACTTAGCTCATCTTCTTTGCTCAACGTGTAAGTAGCCCAAGATTAAGTAAAGCTGAAGTGCTTCTGAGAATCCTCCAGGATCCTCCTGTGCAGATCAGGCTGTTAAGTACTGCAGGCTTACACTTCTGCAGGCACTCTCACGTTGGCTCTGCCTTTGAAACACTCTGAGCAGTCATGGGACACAGCTGGTCTGTTTAAAACTCCCATGTTTCATTAGACTTAAAGATGTGCTTTTCCACGGGCAATATGTTAACACCTCTCCTGCCTTCCAGCCTGAGGAAGGTGCTGAGGAGTGCTGCTCCCAGGGAGCTGCAGTCACTGCTCAGACACTCCTGGCTGTGTTCTGGAAGCAAGGAGCGTGGACTTTGCCTCTAGGAGAAGCTTTTGGACTTTTACATGTTTTCCTCCAGGGCTGACTTGCTCTTGGGGGCTTGGTTAGAGCAAAAGTAGAATTCAAAGATTCAGAACAGAAGGAGCTGGCAAAGTTAAACCAGCAGCTGTTTGGGTGGTTCTGTGTGCCTGGTCACACCCTGGGTGGGTGTGTGTGCTTTTCTGATGGTGACCTTGCAGTGTTGTCCTGTGGCCCCTTCCTCAGGGTTCGTGGGTCTGGCTGGGGAAGGACAAACAGATCAGCCAAGTGAAAGTGTCTTGCTGTTCTGGACTTCTGAGAAATCCCCAGCCAGTGTTATCTGCAGATCATCCCTCTTTGTTCCAGGGGCACCTGAACAGAGCAGGTAATGTCCTCTGCAAATAAGACTCACTTTTGGCACCCAGGCTGGGTGATGTAAACAGCTTAGCAGGGTGTGACAGCCCTCCAGGCTCTCAGTGCCCCCCTGCTGGCTCAGCTGGGCTCTGGGACCCCTTTCTGAGCTCTTGGGGCAAGAAATTCAGCTGCTGGTCTCTGTAGGTACTGGAAAGCAGCAGAAGGCTCTCAGAGATGCTCAGGGCAGGAGTTTTTTCCCTAGAAAATGACATTTTTTCCTCTGTCTCTACTTGTAGTGGCAGTGAATACCTGTTGGGGTTTGATATTTGGGATGAGTAAAGCCTTTTTGTGTGACTTGGTGCTGACACCAAAGCCCATTTAGTATCACTTGATTATTTTGATTTTTTCTTGGATAATTTGATTTTTTCCACCCCCTTTCCATACCTTCCAGTTGCCCTACCTGTTTTTGGAGGTGTCTCTTTTCCTCTAATGATGAGGATATTTTGCTGGGGAAGGTTTTTGGTGCCCAGCACTGGGGGCTGTGTTCTGCCAGACAGAACTGCCCACCAGCTTCTGTCACAGGCTGTGGCATCTTGGCTTTGATGGTGGAAAAGTTGACTGCTAACCTGTAAAATGACCCTTCTATCCTGCTGTCTTCTTGGGATTTACCCAAAATAGTAGGTTCCAGATGGGAGAAGCAAACTGCTTCATCCAGCCTTCCTTTTCTGTTGTGGTTACCATGAATTCTGACAAGACTGGCCAGCAATAACCAAGGGCATTGTCAGTCTGGCACATGTCACCTTCCCTCCTTCTCTCCAGGACTCCTTTTGCCCTTGGCACGGTGGCTGTTGGGTCAGTGCAGCTACAGGACTGGTTTTTGGTTATTTTTAATGGCTGTAGGGAGATGGATTCTCTAGGGGGCTGGAGGCTGGCTCTCAGTGCTTGCAGGTGGCATACAGCCACTAGGTACCAGCTGATGCTGCTGCTGGTGCTTGCAGGGTGCTGGGTGGGCAGAGGCTTTCAGGCATGGACTTTGCTGAGGGGTGGGGGCTGTTTTGGGTCATTTATTATTCAGTTTATTTCCAGAATGGCTGCTGCTTGTCTGTACCTGGGTAGAGGATGCCCACGGACGGGTGTCCTGGGGCCTGGATGAGGTGTACCAGCACTGGCCCTGAGTCAGCCTTGCAGACAGGCTGTGGAGGAGCACAGGAGGATGGAAAGCTGCCCTGCCATGACCTTGCTCTGGATCAGACTCCTGCCCTTCAGCACCATTTGCATCCCTCTCGGGGGGATCCAAGGGCAGAGCTATTTTTGCTGGCTGCTAATCAGCATGGACAGCAGTGTGCTGAAGGGTGCTGTGGGTCCACCTCTGGTGAAGAACACTTATGTTCCTACTCATTTTCTTTTATTGTCCTACTTAAAAAACCCAAACCAACCCCCATTTTTATCCTAGGCACTTGGCTAGTGTTGCATTTACTCCATCTAATACACCTCATCATTCAAATAATACATAAAATTAAAAAACCACTGTTGCTCTCAGTGAATGTTCCCTGCAGTGCTGACACAGAAACCTGTCTCCAGTGCCTCACACCCCCCAGAGCCCAGCTCTGTGCACAGACCCTTTGCCTCAGGCCTTCAGCTGCCTGACAACTGCTTCCCACCTCTTCTCTCCCTTTCTGTCCTGTACATTGAGATTGCAGGTGGAGGGAGGTGAAGAACCAGGCGTGTGCTTTGACTTGTGGTGGAGCAGGATGAGGTATTTGGGCTTCAGTCCTTCATATGGTTACTGTCAAAGCAAAAAGCCCCAGTGTTGACTGTGATGTGCAGCCATGCCCGTGGGAATGTGCTCACAAACCATGCACCATGAGGAACTTGCTGTTGAGCAGGGTCTTCTCTGTGCTTTCAGCAGCCACTGCTGAGGTTGGGCTTTTAAATCCTGCATTTTAAAGCAGTTATATGTGTGTGAATGTCCTGCTGAACTGCAGAGTGAATGCTGCTGATGGTGTCGTTCCAGGTAACGTGGGGGACCGGGCGTGTCTCAGCTGCACCTCCCTGAGGCTGGCAAACAAAATGTGAGTAAATACCAACTTTCTGACCTCCAAGCTGTACAAACCCAACGGTTAGTCCCTGCCATCTATCTGGGTTTGCAGCTCCTAGGCAAGCCTGGAAAATGTAGCTTCATCTTGTCTGTCTGACAGATCGATTGATGGATGTTTGGGTGTCGCTCTTCACCTGCTTGCTTGTGTGTGGGAGAAAGAAAGTGAGAGCTTCCTCCTTTTCACCCACTCCTTCCCTTTCTGTTTCACTTAAGATGTGAAAGCAGTGGAATATTGATGGTTCTGGAGTGACTCCAGATGACTCCTCATTGCACACTCTCTCTGTGGAGTTCCATAGGTAATGGAATTCTCCCAAGGAAAGAAATCCAGCCCCTGTGTGTTCCTGCAGAGATGAGGGGGTTGGATGTTGGCAGAATCTTTTTTCTGCTCCTCACTTGGCTCACAAGGCAGAATTCTGGATGTGAATTTCCTAATGCCTCTCCTTGGAATGCTAAAATCTCCATCCTCATGTCTGTTTGTATTCTAGCTGCTCAGGAAGCAGTGACTGTTCTTTCCTGGGTTTCCATGGAGCATGAGGATGTGTCTCTAGTCATAGACACACATATGGAGCCAAGGAACTCTTGTAGTTATGCTGGTTCTGTACCACTGTGTCATTGGTGATGAGAGGGGTTTTTTAGTACATAAAGCATCTCTACTTTTTCAGTAGGTTATTATGTGGGGCCTCTCTGAAAATTCAAAATGCACAGTTCTAAGTCTGCTCCATAAGCAGGAGAAGCTCCATGGGGAATCCCTGCAGCCCTTTCTGTCCCCAGACAATGCAATGCTGGCAGGGCAGCTTGGGGGACACCTGATGGATCCCATCTGTGCACAATAATTCTCTCTACTCAAAAAGTAGAACCAGATACGTGGAGATAGTAAGAGACAAACTCTACTGAAATTGGATTTCTCTGCTACTAATTCTTTTTCTCAGCATCTATCCTAAGTTTGAATATTTTTTTTTCCCCAGTGTTTTGCTCAAAAAGGGGTAACAGACAGGGCTTGATGTTACTTGTGGGTTTATTTCCAAATGCATCTTTCTAAATGGGAAGCATTTGCTACTTGTTATTTAACTGGAGTGTAGTAAGCCACCTTTTCAGGGTTATTTCACAGAGTGTCAGGGGTTGGAAGGGACCTAGAAGATGATCTAGTCCAACCCCCTGCCAGAGCAGGGGCACCTAGATGGAGAATTACTCACAGGCCGTACTTTGCCATGAAGTGAGGCTGAGTGTTCTGAGGGACAGATGTTGGTCTTGAGATTCCCAAGCTGGGGTTTTTCTCTGCAAGCTGCAGCAGTTTTCTAGTGTGCTGCATTTCTAAATGCCTGTAAGTGTACAAACATCTGCAGACAGCTCACGGCCTGTTGCTGATTGCTGTTGTTTCTCCCTTCTGAAGGGCTGTACCCCTCAGGTTCTGCAGCAGCCTCCCTCCTGCCCACGCCTTCTCCCGAAAGGATCGCTGCTGCTCTGGGACTAAAGGGCCTCAACACGTGCACTTCACTCCTAGGAGCTCCTCCGCCTCATGGACACCACTGGCAGCCCTGGGTGCTGTAGGTCCCCAGTACCTCCCAGTCAGGTGGTGGCACCCTTCCCCCCCCCTGCGGGACGACTCCATCGTGGAGAAGTCGCTCAAGTCCCTCAAGGACAAAAACAAGAAGCTGGAGGAGGGTGGCCCCGTCTACAGCCCAGCAGAGGTGGAAGTGGTGAAAAAAACTCTCGGGCAGAGGGTAGTGGACGAACTGAAGCACTATTACCACGGGTTCAGGCTGCTGTGGATCGACACCAAGATAGCTGCCAGGATGCTGTGGAGGATCCTGCACGGGAGCAGCCTGTCCCGGCGCGAGCGCAGACAGGTACCCGGCCGCAGCAGCATCCCCTGGGGAGCCCTGGCAGCTGCTCAGGAGCTCAGCTGCCTCTCCTCCTACAGTTAAACTGCCCTAGGTGCTCCCCTCCTCCCTGCACTTTTGGATATGACTCCAAAGCATCTTAGTCTTGGTGCCCACGATCGAAGAGAAATTTGGATTTTCTAGTTGGAGCAGCAGAGGATTCTTCTGTCGTGTGGGCAGCAGTGGGGTTTGTCCCTCAAATTCCCACCCACCCGGGCCCATGGTCACTCCTCTGTGTTCCCAGCTGGAAAACCAGAGGGAAAGCACTTCTAGGAATGGTTGGATTTGTGCCAGTTCTGTTGGGGGTTTGTTTTGAATGTGTGTTTTTGGTTTGGCTTTTTTTTCCAATAGACAGTGGCAAAGCTGCAGGCTGAAATGCATGGTTGACAATCAGATATTAGGGTTTTTAATGTGTGTTTTTCCTTCAGACAGTGGCAAAGCTGCAGGCTGAAATGCATGGTTGACAATCAGATATTAGCACTACCTCAGTTACAAAGACGTTGGTGAGATCACTGTAGTCCAAGGAAGATAATGTGAGGAAAGGGTTTTGTTCTGTTTTATACTCCTGTTTTTCTTCATGGCCTGTGGCTTTCCTTTCTGAAACTGGAAAAATGCAGCTGGTCATCTGAAGGAAAAGGCAAGAGGAGATGGAAATGGAATCTGGAGGGCAAAACGAGTGCTTTCAAATTAGGGTATTGCACATGCATTTCAGTAGTAATTTCAGGAAATAAGCTTACTTGACTAGAATGAAAATATATGGATTTGATGTGATTTTTTTTTATATATATATGGAAAATGCAGAATATTCAGTTGTTTTAAAACATCTACTTTTAAGGGTTGGTTTTTTTTTTTTTGCTACACACAGTAGGTTTGGTTCACATCTGTCTTTGTGAAATTATCATAAATAGGAATATTTTCTCATGACATTAATGATTTAATGATAAAATAAGGTACCTAGCTGAACACTTCCAGGTGTCATTAACCCATCCCATCCTGATGCAGCAGCAAGAGGGTTTGTTTTTTTTCTATAGTCTCAAGGTTAGACACATAAAAAGTCTGAAATGCTGATGTACCAGTTTAATCTGTGATTACATTTGTTCTTTCCACAAGGTGCTGGAGGGTGGTGTTTGGTCTCAGCAGATTTTCTGAGGAGTGGCTGGCAGGGCTGAGCTGGAAATGCAGCACCCTGCTGGCAGCAGGGCTGAGGGGTGCCAGTGCCAGGAGGGGGTAACTGGGGACAGTGGGAATGAGCACCATGGGATGGTTGAAGTAGCTGCTCTGGCTTCTGCTGGCCTGTGGAGACTGGGAAACCTGGAAACACAAAGTGATTGATGGATGGTGTGAAACACAACCTGAAATCCTGCTCAGGGCAAGACCTGGGCTTGCCAGCCTGTTCGTGTGCACTGAGGAATTACAGAGGAGAGAGAGTAAAATATGATTATCATGCCAGTGCTACTGGTGAACATTCAGCACTTATTCCACAATTTCAGGAGTAACACATTACCTTTGGACACATGTATTATTCCATTAATAGAGGGGCTTATTAATTTGATTGCCCTTTAGTTTCACCATCTAGTGATGGCAGAGCTGTCTTTCTCACTTTTATGTCTGGCAGTTGGCCTTCCTGAATTGCTTTTTTGTGTGTGCAGATGTGTAATTTCAGTTTCAATTCACATATTTTAAATTAAATAGAGATTTGTTGCTGGTATAAATTGGTGTTCACATTCATGTAGCCTGTCTCATGGAATGACACGTGTGTGTCTCTACTTAGAACATCCAGTGCAGAGAAGATAGTTGTTGCAACCACAGGAATGTTATTTTACCAATGTTTTCTGACATGGAAGTAGAGGATGTGCAAATTGCCCTTTGGGTAGGAATTTTCCCCTGGATGATCCTTGGACGTGTCTCTAAAAGCTGATACTGGGTGGAAATGGAACTCTGCTGCACCCTGGGGAATTTTAATAAATGGTTTTTTTAGACATAAGTTTAATAGACCTGTTATTTTCTAAGTACTTTAGACAAACTATTTTATGTTTTATAGACATACAATTTTATAAGTATTTTTTTCAGACAAAAATGCAATTTTTTTCTCTTTTTTTCTCTTTTTTTTTTTTTTTTCCAAAATTCCTTACATCTGTTTGAACTCCCTAGTGCTCATTCATCTTCTATTGTTGGAATGAATGGAGAAAAAAAATCTTTGAGCCTGTAAACAATGGACCAAAGCATCCCTTCTGGGAAACTGACTTGTTTATGTCCAGTGAAACATGTGGGGCTCTGGGTCTCTGCATTACTCAGGCAGTGTTTAAGGCTTTTACTGGTTTTATGCTAGAAAACTATGGTGGGAATTGTGCTGGTTACAAAAAACTTCACTCCCAGTACCAACCAAGTGCAGCCTGCACTGAGTGCTGCTTGTAGACTGGACAGCCTCATCCACACACGTGTGTGTGCAGAAATCAGAAGGAAATATTGATTTTAGTCAGTGCTTTGGGCTCTTTTTCACAGGGTTACTGCTCTGGAAAAGCAGTGATTAAAAACCAAAAAGAATCTCCCAAGCTGGGCTCATTACCCTGGTTTAAATGTACATTACAATTGTTGAAGGCAGAAGGGGAGGGACCTTTCCTTTTACTCTTGATTACTTAGTCCAGGGTAGCTCATGCATGGAGGGAGTGGGGGAGCACAAATAAAGATGAATAAAAGGAGTTAAGCAGCTTTAAGGACAACAAATGGCCACCTCCTGTTTTCAGGTGCATTTAAGAGGTTTAAATGAGATACTTGTTCAATAATCCTATTGAGACACAGGGAGGCTTTTGAAAGGCTTTCTATAGTGTGAAAACTGGTGGAACTCTGGCACTCTGCTGTGTAGAAACTTGGAGAAAAAGACACTAAAAATTGATTTACTCACAGCCTTCTTCAGTGTTATTTCAAATTTCCACTGTCATATATATAGATAGAGATATAGATATACAGAGATATGAGCTCAAGTGATAGTGAGGGTGATTGTACCAAGGGGTTTAGAAATCAATATTGCACATTTTTCAACCCTTTTCTCTTTTTTCCCTTCCAGTTCCTTCGAATCTGTGCTGATCTTTTCCGCCTGGTCCCTTTCCTAGTTTTCCTTGTTGTCCCATTTATGGAGTTTTTGCTTCCAGTAGCTCTGAAGTTGTTCCCTAATATGCTGCCCTCCACATTTGAGACAAAGTCTAAAAAGGTAAGCAGGTCTGGATTTAAAAATGCAATGATGTGTTTGCAAAAAAATAAGAATTTCCTCAGTAAAATAATTGGAAAAATCAAATATATATATATATGTATTTTAATACCAATAATGCTTTTGGCTTCTGTTGTTATATAAAAAGGTCATCAAAGCACAAAGAACCATATAATAATGACCCAGAGCCATCCTCCTTTATCTTTTCATATGTGTATGTGCTTAGATATCTAGGCTGTAAGCTTCTCTTGTCTTTATTTGCAGAAATAAAAGCTATAAAACTTCATTTTTCTGAAAATAGGCAACTTTAACATTTGTAACCTTTTGATGCAGGGTTTTTTTTTGTTTCTATACTTAACATTTAGTCTGTTTAAACCTGATTTCTTTTTGTTTACTCAGCACTAGCTTAGAGCTTTGTACACAGAGCTCCCAGGCAGTCCCAGATCCAGTCAGTCCTGCTTGGGTCTCACTAAGCATCCACTCTGATGCTGGGGGATATCCCTCCTTGTTTGGATGAGGTGTAGAGCAGGGTTTCCAAGAGCTGGGAATGACCCAAACCAGCCTCAGGAGCACCCCACCTAACCCATCTGAGGCCAGAGTGGGATTTACTGCACCTATGCCTGGAAAAAAAAACATTAAAAACCATGTTTGTTTGGGTTTTCTTTACAGGAGGAAAGATTGAAGAAAGAACTGAGACTAAAGCTTGAACTGGCTAAATTCCTTCAAGACACAATTGAGGAGATGGCCTTAAAAAATAAAGCAGCCAAAGGAAATGTTACAAAAGATTTTTCAATGTTCTTTCAAAAGGTAAACATCTTAAACATGTGTTTTCCTGACAAAAGCTAGCTTGGTGTTTTCTTTGGTCTGTGGCAAGCACCAGGCACCAGTATTCTGTTGGAATGGAATGGAATTACTAGAATGTGAGTTCTGTGTTTGGTGCCCAGTTATTCAGACAGTTAGTTGGTGACAGGGACTAAATGTCAGGTACCTGCATCCTGCTGTGGTGGCCTTTAGGTTTCACTCTGCTTCCTCTCTGGGTGAGGATAAGGATGAAAAATCCCTTCTTAAATCTCCTCAGATAGGATTTCTCAGTCTGCTCACACTTCTGATTTCCCTGAGCTTCTCTTTTCTGCTGACAGAGCAGCTGCTGAGAACTCCCATTTTTTCCATGGCAGCTCCACCTCCTGCTTTGTGCAGCTGGCTGTTTCTCACCTGTGCCATGGAGACAAACTTCAGAGGCCTGATTTCACTCTGCTGGATAAAAATGTCATAGCAAGAAGCTTGGTTCCCACCTTTTTGCTATTATAGCTGCTTCTGCTTGAAGTAACTGATGCTGCAAGAACCACTGATCAGACTCAACATGTTAGCTGCAGAGTCCCAGAGTTGCCTGTGTTGCTCTCTAGCTCCTGATGTACTAGGAAGGGTCAGTTTGTACTCTCTTGGCTCTGCTAAAACTCACCTACAAACGAGGAAGAAAATGGTTTCTTTGCTTTTTAAATTCCCTTTTGGGCTCCTGTAGAAGAGTTGGTGAGGTGGAACAGCAAGGCCTTTGACCTGGCTCTGAGTTGATTTCCCTGCCACACAAGTGCCCTGGTTAATGGACTTCAGAGTGTCTTGCCTCCCAGACTTTTAGCTTTTCCTGCACTCAGTAGCTGTTCACTAAAAGATTTAATTGGCAGGTTAATAAAGGCTTAATAAATCAGGTAATGTTAGGTTTGCAGGCTGTATTTGTGTCACTGTATATTTATTTTTTTTTATGTGGCTTATAAAAAGGTAGAGGGATTGGGGAGAGTGGTGGGGTTTTTGATATTGACATACTGTTTAGAATGAAGGCATTCAGTGGCTGGGAGCTGTTCACTGTTAAGTTTGGGTAAGTGACCAAATCCACAATTCACAGGGACTCCAACATGGCAAAATCTTTGCACCTGGGTGATTTCTCCCTTGATTCTCACGAGGTGATGCTCTTAATGTGCCTTTCTATTGAGTAGGTATGGCACCAGAAAGCATATTTGCCAGTGGGACTTCAGTAGCCACTATTGATGTGCTCAGATTTGTTGTTTAATGGTTTTTCTGAAGTATTTTATGGCAGTGAAACTCCAGACCTGGTCATTGATTCACATATGTGCCTAATGTGTGCTTTTCTTAGTTAACTATATGATGTAATGTTGTGGAAACTATTAACACCATCAATTCTTCTGCCCCTTATGGTATAAATTGGTTTTTTTGTCTTCCTTGTGTCCTGTTTCCTGATGCAAAGTGCTTTCCAAGTGAGGAGAATATTATTCAGCATCATGCCCAACTGCAGCATTTGCTTGGGAAACCTCGTGTGTGTGTTTGTTTTGTTGTTGCAGATCAGGGAAACTGGTGAAAGGCCCAGTAATGAGGAGATCCTGAGGTTCTCTAAGCTGTTTGAGGATGAGCTGACTCTGGACAATCTCACCAGGCCTCAGCTGGTGGCACTCTGCAAGCTGCTGGAGCTTCAGTCCATTGGGACAAACAATTTTCTTCGTTTCCAGCTGACCATGAGGCTGAGGAGCATAAAAGCAGATGACAAAGTGAGTCATTCTGAGTAGTCACTGCCTGGTCATTTGGACAGTAAGAGTCATGGGGGTGTGTGGATGGGTGGGATGGATGGGTGCCTGCCTTTCTGGGCATTTTCCTTTTGTCTTTGAGCTAACTTAGAATGCAAAGGCTTGAAGAGCTTCAGGTCAGAAGTGTCCTCACTTGTAAATTGATGTACCATTAATTGCAATGAAGGCATTTGGTTACCTTCCCAAGAAAAGCGTTTCCCCGAGAGTGCCCTGTGTAAGGGATGTGGTGGGAATAGTCCCTGGGAGACTGCCTCCAGCCTTCAGGAGCTGGGAAGCAGGGTGCTGGGCTCGGCTCGCTGTGAGCAGAGCAGCCTCTAGTGGCTCTTCATAAAACAGGAGCCTGGGTGTGCCCGGTGGTGGCCCCTCTGCTCCAGCCGTTCCCCTTGTGTTTTGTGCAGCTGATCGCTGAGGAAGGAGTGGCCACCCTGACAGTGAAAGAGCTGCAGGCAGCTTGTCGTGCCCGGGGCATGAGAGCTCTGGGGGTGACAGAGGAGCGCCTCAAGGAGCAGCTGAAGCAGGTAGGCTCTCCATGCTACTGCACACCCATCCCTGCAGCTGGCAGCTCTGATTCTTAAGTCGTTTTGCTTCTGTTCTCACTGAAGACTTGGCTAAAACACTCCTTTTCCTGAAGTTGTTGTCATGCATACTGTGTAGGTATGAGCTAGCAGTGGGTTTCTGCCTTTTGAGTGGTCCATGGTGTCCTAATGATGCTAATGGGTACTTAAATATATCCAGAATACCTTTGCAGTTTTGGCAGTTGGTCTTGTCATTGATACTGCCCTGTAGAGAACTTTTCTCCAAGCTGAGCAGTTCTTTGTCTTCTGGTGTTGCCTGTTTTGGGGCAAGATGGATGTGAAACAACCTTTTTTCACAAATGAATTCAGTGCTTCTTGAAATACATTTCTAAACAAAACACTTCATATATTTCAATGCAGTTACTGTAGTTAGCTGCTTATAGCTCCTGTTCTAGGATATTGACTGATAAGTGGTTAAAAAAAAAATAGTATTTACTTTTTAGTGCATGCTTGACTTGATCTGTAAAAAAAAAAATAATCCAAAAGTTGAAGATTTGTTTTGTTGCATTTCCAGTGGTTAGATCTGCACCTGAACCAGGAAATCCCTACTTCATTGCTTATTTTATCCAGAGCCATGTATCTCCCAGATACCCTTTCTCCAGCTGATCAGCTCAAAACAACCCTTCAGACACTACCAGAGAGTGCTGTGAGTATTGGATGTACAGAGTCTGTAACCAGCTTCAGCAGCAGCCTGAAAATAGGTTCAGAGAAGCATGTTCCTGGCTTGCCAAGCTAAACCATGGGTGTTTTAATGATTAATAGATGAAAATGTTCATGGGTAGGAAGAGAAAATACCTGAGCAGATTATTTGTAGTCTTGAGAGAGAGAAGGAAGAACATGTTACAGTTCTAAAGTGGAAGGTTGTCATTTTCCAAGAAAGAGCATCACCTTTTTGTGAGAGTTGCAAGAACAGTGTAGCTTTGGGGGGTTTCACTGCTCACAAGTGTGCCTCTACTAGCTGTCTCCATAAGGAAATACCAACTTCCCACCTTATGTAGACCTACAAACTCAGGGAGGCTTTAACAGGCTTCTTTCTGATGCTCTTTTTAGGCCAAAGAGGCTCAGGTCAAAGTGGCAGAGGTTGAAGGTGAAAAAGTAGACAACAAAGCACGTCTGGAAGCAACACTTCAGGAAGAAGAAGCCATCAGAAAAGAAAACGAGGAGAAAGAGATGGAAAGATTGTCTGAAGCTGCAGAGAAGGCCAAGGAAACCCTTCAGGTGACATCCATAGTAAGTTCAGCTGACAACTGCTGACAAACAAGTGTCAGGAATGTCAGAAGGAGCATGTTGGGGGTCACTGCCTCAGCCCTGAGTGTGCCTGCAAGAAACTGCCCTTCCAGTCTGCCTGGGGAGGGGTGGGAGGCTGTTCAAACAGGCTGACACAGGAGCATTCACTGGGAAGCACAAAAGATTGTCTCAGTCTTATGTGATTTCCTCTTGGAGTAGCAAGAGAAGCCTTCTATTCCTCTAGCAAAGGTGGTGGTTTTGATTCCCTCCACCCTGTACTTGAAATGTTCTTACCTTTGTTTCTTCCTATCTGTCATTAACCTGATAATGTCATTGCATAATAGCTGACTAAAAGCAGCTGGCCTGCTTGACTGGTGAGGGAAGCCACAGAAACTCCTGGGCTCAGTTCATTAAGTGCAAGTGGATATTTATTTTAGTGTGAAACCATTCAACATGCTGCAGATTTTGAATGTATTCTCACAACAATCTCTGTGACTCCTTCTGTTTGGAGAAGTCATTCCCTGCTGGTGCTAATGCAGGTAACATTACCTTGTCCTAATGAAAACTTCACTGGTCCTTCACATTTAGAAAGAGGTGGAATCAGCAGTAGATCTGGAAGCAGCTGCTGTGCCAGGTAAAAAAAGCCAGGTGTCTGTGGAAGCTGCAGAGGAGCTGGCCAGGGCAGAGGTGGTGATGCACTCGGAGACACTGACAGACACAGCACCAGTACTGGAAGGCATTAAGGTAATTAAAGGGTTCTTCTTGCTGTAAAGATTCAAATCACCAGTATGAGAGCCATGGTAAGTTGCCTTTGACCTTCAGTTTGAACCCTCTCACCACATTCTGTCAGGTAAAAACAGTTCATGGCAGATTCCTGACTGCCAGAGTGGGAATTGAAGTCAGGCAAAAACCATCTCCCAGCTCTCCTGTCTGTGCTGCTGACCCTGCAGTAGGTGTCAGGGAGCTGTGCATGTTCAACCTGTGTCCAGCTGACACAGGAGGAGGGAGGGGGAACAGGTAGGTAAAGATGAGAGTTTCTTGTTCTGGAGGGAGTACCTGAGACCAAAGGCTGGAGGAACTAGGTTTGCACTAGGCTGTAGTAGATGTGAAATCCCTTCCTCTTCCCTGCTGTCCACCCCTGCTGTGCTTCCTTTTCCATGTGTCAGCCTTGTATGGAGTTTTGTTTGTAACTGAGCACTTGATTTTTGTTCTGGTTTTGGCTGGGATAGAGTTAATTTTCCTCCTGGTAGCTGGCACAGGGCTGTGTTTTGGATTTAGTGTGAGAATAATGTTGATAACACACTGATGTTGTAGTTGTTGCCAAGTAGGCTTTTCCTGAGTCAAGGACTTCTCAGTTCCCCATCCTCTGACAGGGAGGAGGTGCAAGAGAAGCATCACTTGTCTTTCTTGGGAGTCATTTCCCTCTCTTTTTATTATCTTCCTATTCATTACTGTTATTAATAGCATTATAATTTTAATCCTATTTTAATGTGTTTGAATTAGTAAATTGTTCTTATCTCAGCCCATGAGTTAAATTTTTCCTGATTCTCCTCCCCTATGCTAGCCAGGGGCAGGGAAGAGTGAGCAAGTGGCCACGTGGTGCTTAGTTGCCTGCTGGAGATAAACCACCAGTGTTTGAAGTAGAAAAATATTGTCCATGCTGCTGGATGTTGTGGTGATCTCCCTGCTATTATTAGAACAGTGTTCATTGTAGAGTGCTGCCAAGGAACCATAATGAGACAGTCAGGTACAGATTCCAGAGAGCCAAAACATACCTAATGAATTGGGTTAGCTAAAGTTACTGCTGGCACACTCCAAAAAATTATTGTCTTAACATCTCTGCATTGGCCTCAAAATGACTGTGATATTGACACCACGTATGGAAAAAGAATCTTCAGTCTGTTTTTTCTGGTAAAAGACCTGAAGTCTTTGAGGAAAATGCCAATGTTTCTTTCAGTGATTTGTGTATATTTTCTGTTACAGGGTGAGGAGATCACTAAGGAGGAGATTGACATGCTGAGTGATGCTTGCACCAAGCTGCAGGAACAGAAGAAATCACTAACAAAGGAAAAGGAGGAGCTGGAGGAACTGAAGGATGATGTCCAAGAGTATAATGAGGTGAGGAATGGGGCATGGGAGGTTAATGTCTTCTCACAGTGCTGCAGTTCTTTCCTAGCAAGCATGGGTGTCAGTGTGAGTGCTGGAGTGGCTTGTTCTCATTCCACTGGGGTTTTATGTCTCTGCATTTGCATTGCAGTCACAGATGGTTCCAGGTGGGAACTCTTGTCCAAGTCAGGAGTGTCTGATGGGGAGAGTTCACACCCACAACAGCTTTTCTTTCTTCACCATTCCTCTCAGGATTTGCAGGAGATAAAAGAGCTCTCCAAAACTGGCCAGGAAGAGGCAGTGGAGGAGTCAAAGGCAAGCAAGAGACTGACCAAGAGGGTGAACAGAATGATTGGCCAGATAGACAAAATCATCAATGAACTAGAGACAAGTCAGAAGACAGTGGATGTCAAGCTGGATGCTGGTGGTAGTCCTGCTGGGTAAGCAACTTCAGAGCATTCAACCTGCCTCTGTTCTGTCTGTGTGACTAGAAAGGAACTAGAAAATAGGTGGCTGTTCAGAATGTTAAGGTATTTTTTGAAATTAACAAGATTCTGCTGTAGAATTTATCATTTCTAAGGTGTTAGATATGGTTAAAATAAGGAATGGAAAAAGCAGGTATCATTCCCCAGATGGCAGTCAGTGCTGAGCAGTATGGGACCTCCCTGTTCACACCTCTAGCACTGTGATGCAGGTGAAGCCCTCCCTTTAGTCACCTCCCACAGCAGCTTTGTCATCAGTTGGAAAGGTGTGCAGCAGTATTTTAAGCATCTTCATGTTTGTTGTTCATTAGTAGTGAAGATGTCAGTGAGGAAAAAGTTCTCAGCAAAGTCTTTTCTGTCTCTGGAGAGAAACTGGGCAGCAGGTAAGGAGATACTTTACATGATCCCTCTCCAAGACTTTGCTTAATTTCAGCTTCATCACACTTGCAGATTTTCAGATAAAGATCTTTCTTGATAGTTTAATTGCAAAATTAATTTATCAACACTTCTCCAGGTCTGAATGTTACTGGAGCATCTGCCAGGCAATCAGATATGGGCAATCATGCTGCATATTGCAGGCACTGTCACCTCCAAGCTGTGACTCTGCTTCTCAGTTTGATTATGAATGCTGAACTAATCTACTCATAATCTACTCATGTTTGCACTGTTTTGTGATTCACTGAGAACTTCTTGGCTCTCAAAGAGCATAACCTAACAGAAATAAGGATCCTGCTTTTCTTGCTTCC
>JAOEGS010017996.1:13759-27497 GCA_025447755.1 Corythornis vintsioides | reverse complement strand
GTACTGGCTTTGTACATATTTGTATATACTTCATTTTCATTTTTAATTAAATTGTTTTAGTTCCTTTTTCTAATCACCAAGTCTCTCTCCCTTATTCCTTTTCTCTCCCTTTGGGGAGAGAGGGGGGTTAAAAGAGAGCGGTCTGTTATCGGTCTGGGGGTTGCCTTGACCCCAAACCGCGACAGAGGTGGTGTCTAAAACACTCTTCCCCACTCTCATTTTCACTTCCCTCCTCCTTCCCCCAGCTTTCTAGCTGTTGCTTTAATTAGCCTCCCTGTTTCTATCATGCAGCACAGCCACCCCAGCCACTGCTGTGCAACCAGGGTCATGCATTTGACATGCACACCATGCCAGAGGTGATTGATGCCACCTTCCTGTGGCTGTCATATTGTCTTGAAAACGAGAGCTGAGAGAATGAGGGGATCATATCGCTGTGCTTTGGAAGCTTGTGGTCATATACAGAGAAGGAAAGTGCAGCCCTGTGCCTGGTTTATGCATTGCAGGCACCTCATCTTCCTCCAAAGCACTGTCAGCTCCTCTTTATCCCTGGATTGATTAATCTGACTGCATGTTCCCCCTGCAGCTGCACAGATGCTGTGGACTGCACAAGGCAGCACACGATGCCAACTGCATGAGGTCCTGCTTGACTTGTGGTGGGTTATACATTGTCCATCCTCTGCAGGAGCTGGCTGGTATGTTTTGCCACAGGCGGGTATAGTAAATAAGCTCACAGAGAACAAATTTGATTTGGCCATGTTAGGCTACCACTTCACTCATGGGAGGCATGGATGAGAGATACTTCCCTCTCAACAACAGCTTTTTCTTTCTTTTCCTTTTATCTGTGTAAGACAGGTTTTTACCCTCCTTTAGCAGCTGAAAACAAACCCTAAAATCCCATTTTCTCCACCTTTCTTTTGTTCCCTGTCCTGCTTTGAAACAAATGGGGCTCTGAGCACCCTGATCTAGCTGAAGATGTCCCTGTTTATTGCAGGAGTTGGACTAGATAACCTTCCAACCCAAACTGTTCTACAACACTGAGAAGTTCTTTGCTTCTGCTGCCTTGCCAACATTGATGTGATGATGTTTTGTGTCTGAGAATGAAGCTCTGGATTTTAATACTGGCTTTCTGTTTCCTCCTTCACTCAGACCTCTGAGTGGCCTTTGGCTCCTGCTGCCTCCAGTCTGAACATCTCTACAGGACTGTGCATGCAGCACTTCTGTGCTGTCCTCCCAGAGTGGCTTCCCAGGCTTGCCAAGGGCAGCTTGTGTCAGACTAAGCTCCCAGCTCCCTTCCCCACTGCGACTGTCACCAAAGGGAATGTGTTAGCTCCCTTGGCTGGCTGCTGGGACAGCAGCTGCTCCAGCCCTGATGCTGCTGAGGGATGCTGCTTTCAAGTGAGGTGAGCAGGAAGGATGCAGCAGGTAAGACTGCAACTAGAAGTGCCAGGCAGAAAGGTATTTAATGGAGTTTATATACATAGGTGTATCTATTTATATAAATATATGGTATTAAAGGTCTTGGAATCATTCCTACTTAATGTTTTCACTGGTAAACCAGGCAGGAAAATGACAAGTTTGTTGACTTTTGTGGATGACAAAATGTTAGGAGGCATTATCAGGAGGGAGGAAGATCTGGAAAGTGTTATGGGAAGAACAAAAATGCAATGAAGTTAAACTGAGACACGTATATGTCAAAAGCACACAGGGAGATTACTTATCAATAAACTGAAAATGGAAGAAAAATAGAAATAAATAAAAAAAAAATCAACTGGGCAATTCGCTGGTGCCTCTGGAGCCCCAGTAGGATTTTCTGTGGAGAAGGAAGGAATGTGACACTGGGACATATCAAATGAGATGTTCAGTGGAAACATGGAATCCATTACAGAAGATGACATCGGGGAGGTGTCCTCAGGACGCTGCGAGTGATTTTGTTGCCTCTCGTCCAAGGAAAAAACAAATGTGAACAGGTGTAAAGAAAGGCTGCTGAGATCACCAGGAGTGCTGTGATCTTGCCTTACAAACTGAGCAGGGCAAGTTCAGCTTGTTCAGCCCAGGAAAATGAAGGTTGAGGGGGGATATGGTTTCCATCTAAAAATACCCAGGAGCGAAACAGCGGTGAGGGAGAAGAACTACTTAAGCTTGTCTGTGACTAAACTTAGTCTGGAAATAAGATGCAGGTTGCTGGTCATTAAGACAGACAGAGGCAAGGATGGGAACAGCTGGGACCAGAAAACCACATTAAGATGTAAATTCAATTGGGGCTGGGTGATGCTTCATGTCTGAGTGACTCCTGGATCCACCCAGCGAGGGCATCGAGGGGTGACAGTCCCTGGCTGCCAGCTGGGGATGCAGGATGCTCGTAGGTGCCTGTGGTCCCTCTGTCCTTCCAGCCCTTGCTTTCCCTGTGGCATTCCAGCACAACACAGATACCATTTTCTGCTGGTGACATCCAGATCTATGTGGTAACCAGCTTTGCAAAGCCAACAAGGAGCTGGTGTTTGCACAAATAAATCACTGTCATATAACTCACACCTAAAAATGCTGCTGCTGTGTGTAAATTTGATTCAGTTTCTTAATGTATAAACTTCTCTGGCATGGCGGTGTTTTGGGGGATTTTGTTTGTTTATGTACTTTTTGTAAGTTGTTGTGGCTTGTCTTGGTGTTTTATTTCTCCTCTGTCAGTAAAGATTAGACCTATTGAATTTACTGTGGGAATAACTATATAACTACCAGCTGCTTTAATGTTTTGGGCTTTTTTTGGATAGCAGCTAAAATAAGATTTCCTTGACCTGTTCTCAGTCAGATCTTATTGCCCTCATGGTTCGTTTCTTTTTCTTTTCCCTAGAGAACCAGAACTCTAGAGGTAGTCACAAAGGCCTAGAGAGGTAAACCCCACCAAGCCCCAAATCGCTGCATTAACCATTCCCTGACCTCAGGGATAAGGAAATGGAAGCAGGCAGCTTCAGGAGGTAAGAGTGTGGGTGATCAGGGGTGTCACTCCCATAACATGCTTGGCTCTGTCAAGAACTGTAAATACAAAGTCTGAATTTAAAAAATATATCATTTTTCCCCATGCATGGCTGTGGTTGAAGAAGCAGAAAGGGCTGTATGGCTCGAGCTGGGGTAATCTGGTAGCTGGGAGCTGAGCAGGAATTTGGAAGAACTGGTTTCAATTCTTTATCTGACAGTGATGAAGTGTATAAATGTTTATGGCCTCTGGATCCCACCTGTGATGTACTGAGGAGCTTCAGATTGGTTTCAGTCCCTCACACAGGCTATGTGTAACGTGGTGAGCATGGAACCTGCAGTTCCTCAAAAGCCTTGCTATGTTTCCTGGAACTGAAAGATTTAGTTGCTGTCTGGTTGGTGTTGACTCTCAAGAGGGAAATGTTTAACCTGTAGCATGGGTCTTTGGCCTCCACATAGGTGGTCCTTCTTTTACCTGAGGAGGGAATACACCAGATTTACTCAGTTTACAGCTGTTAATGAATGGCCAAGCTCTGGATGTGTTTGCTGAGTCACTACAAAGGAGAAATAGCATACATTTATTTCCTTTATTTATGTAATTAACAAGGTTTTGGGAGGCATTATAAGTTTTGGAGTATTTTGCTAGTAAATATTTTGTTTTCTTGAATAAAAATCTGCCCAGCTGGGTCAGATCCTGACCCCACTGTTGGCTCCTCCTGCCTGAGGAAGTCTTTTGGCTAACTGTGGATGGACAGGGTGTGTGCAGAGGATGTAATTCTGTATCGAGTATCTTTCCAAACCAGGCTCAGGAAAAAAAACAACCACAACCAAACCCCAAACAAACAGAAAAGTACTTCTGTGATAGCAGCTTGAGGCAGGTTGGGCTGCACCATGGCTGGAGTGTAACAGTTTACCCTGTCAAAAGCTGACTGAAGCCCCTGCTTCTCAGGAACACTTAGAACATGTCCAGTTTCTTTCGGTGTTTGGCCAGACAGCTATCTTGAACTGGAAAGAAGCTGTTAGGTTATTGATAATGCCCACATGAACCTCTTCGGAGAGCAGGATACTTGATGCTGCACTGCAGCTATGTGCTGCCTGTGAATATTCACATTGAGCTCTGGGAGAAAAGCGAAAGCGAAAGCAGCAGTGCAGTAAAAGAGTAAAAGCACAGCTTGGAGTCCAGTGCCTGAGCACGCAGGAAGCTGCTGCGTAATTGAGAGTCATTTCACTCTGTGTTGTTAATCTGTTCATAATTTATGGGCTGCTTTTTTCCATTTAGGGTTGCCTTTTTCTGCTTCCCGGCCGCAGGTGCTGTTCTCTGCAGGGAGTTTGGCGGTGCCCGTTATCTGCCACCTGAGGCGTTTCATTAGCATTTAAATAAGACCTAAGCGCTTGAGTAATTTTGAGATAGGCTGTATCTGCATGGCTAGCTGACTAGTGCATTTAATTAATTTCCAGACTTCTTCCTTCCTTGTTCAGAGGGGAAAATGCAAGCTCTGTCTTAAAACCCAGTGGCAGTAGGAAGAGCAGGCAGGCCACAGTTCTGGCTGCTGCTGAGGTTTCTTGCTCAACTTACTGTCTCTTGTTTCACTATTCAGCTCCAGTGAAAAGCTTTTTCTCAAAGAGGAGAATATTTGAAAAGTGACCAAGAATGGGGAGATCTCAAACGAATGAGTTGCCTCTAATTCCCTGTGCCCCGTCCCTTGGAGGTGAAGGAAAACAGCTTCATTTGTCACAAAGAGGTCACGCTGCAGAAAAGTGATGACAAGGCTGCCAGCTTTGATCTGGGAGTGGCACTGGCCTGGCTGCAATGGGTGGGTATGGTGCAGAGCTCAAGCAGACTTGCCAAGGGTGAAACTTGCTGCAACACCTACCAGCAAAAGCCTCTCTGCACCTCCTCCTTCAGTCCTGGTGAATTAATGTAACGTGGTGGTCTTGAGACGCTGCATGCACAGATGGCTCGGGCCAGCTACTCTTCTAACGAGAAAAGCTGAAGGCATTTGGAGAACTGAAGTGGAAAAGGATTTTTTTTTTTTCACTGCTGTGACTATCTGGTATTCCAGGCTAAGTGCAAAACGAAGCAGGACCACAGACTGTGTGCTCTGGAGAGCCAACAGCAGATTGCTGCCCAAGCAGCCAGCATGAGGACACTCGGACCTTGGAGATGTCATGTGAGTCATGTTGGGGAGTGGGATCCTGAAGCTTTTGCTAGTCTCATAAATAAAGCAGCATGGGAGTGACCTAAGGCCCTTGTGACACAATGAAAAATCCCTGTGTTGGGGAATTTTTACCTCCATGAATTAAAATCATGGGATAGAGTCTGTGTGTAATGGGGATTTTCAGTTTTGCCTGATTAGAGATACTTACAGGGAAAAGAACAAAGATTTCCAAGAGTTGTTCTGCTACATTAGTGTGGGGCTTAGATGCTTTTGTTTTTGAGATGCAGTTTGGGACACATTCGTTCTAGTCATGGCAACTGAGATGTGCAGCTTAGTGGCAGCATGTTAAAATACCCCTGTCAAGGTTCGGGTAACTAGGGCTTGGAGGAATGGACAGGTCCTGATTCCATGGCCACTCAGGTACCTGAGGCTTTGGGTTCCCACCCCACCCAGCATCACCTCTGGCCTGGGGGTAACCTGTGTGGTCACAGGCACAGCAGGACCAAACTCAGGCTCCAGAATGTGCAGGGTGACAACTGAGTCAAGGGACAGAGGAGTGAGGAAGCGCCACCCATAACAACTGCACGTTGTGTCAGCTGGTGAGAAGTAAAAACATAAAGCTTTCTTTACTCTTTCATCACAGCAAATCCATGTCTGAAGAGGGGATTGAAATCCTTTGAATTGTAGTGCTGATGGTACTGTTAATTGCACGTTTCTTTCACAGCTGTTTTTACGTGTAATCAATTTTAGTGCATGTTAAATACGCCAGGAACCCCAAGCCTTGCCTAGCTGTGAGGTGCAGCTAACCATGAAACTGAAGTGCTGTTGCTCCATCTGCACCCTGTTCCTCCCTCCGGGGAGGCAGCAGCAGCAGTGCCCGGCCCAGCAGCAGCTCTCCAGTGAGTTTGTCCTGCTTTGGACTCAGCCAGCTTGCAGATTGTCAGGCTGAGTCTTTGTGTTCAGTAATTATTCTGCTTGCAGGCAAGCACATCGTGTCACAATCTCGCCAAACATCCCTTTGCAAACCGGTTTGATACCTTGCACCCACTCCAATGGAGAGGCTGTGCCTGAAATCTCCCTGTCCTGCTTGCTGCGGGATCCCTCCCGCTTTCTGAGCTGAATTGATTCACGGCCATTTCACACCCATTCGCTGCTGTGCCAGCTGCTTGAGCAGCTCTTCTGCCTTGCTGCTCTTCCCTGCTTCCATGTACTTCGGGAGGGGAGTGTATTGCTGTCAGTCCGAGTATTTCTCCAAGTTAAATCGAGCAAACTCCCTCTTTTTATATTTATTTATTTATTTATTTTTAAGGTCTGTTCTGTGGCTGCTACAGCACCAGGGCTGTGCTGCGGAGATTGCATTTGCTACAGCGGGGGTTGCCCGGGGGGGGCACATTGCGAGCCAGGGCACTTTGGGGGCCAGAACCCCGGTGTTTCACCTCCTTCACGCCCAGTATCGTAGCTTTTCTCTCACGCCGGGGACTTGCAGCGGCTCAGGGAGAGGGGCACCTCCAGACCCAGCACCCCCGGGCGCTCACCCCTGCGTTCCACAGGTGCGCCTCGAGTTACTGGCGTAAAAAAAAAGGGGGAAAGGCCGCCTATTTCCCCACCCCGAAAAAAAAAAAAAAAAAAAAAAAGGAGAAAAAGCGCCGAAAGAACCCTAAACCGTGGCGGCTGGGAAACAGCGGTGCTTTCGCGCCCTCCCAGCCCCGCTGGGCTCCGCAGCGCCGGCGGGCAGGGCAGGGCCGGGCCGGGCAGGGCCGGGGGAGGAGCGGCGGGAGACGGAAGTGAAAACAAGAGCGGGGGGGACGGAGCCGCCGCCTCCAGACGCGCCGCGGGTGTCCTCGGCTCTCCGAGGGTGTCTGTCTGTGTGTCCTCGCCTCTCCGCGGGTGTCTGTCCGTCCTCGCCTCTCCGCGCCCTGCACCGCACCGCCGGGGTGAGTGGCGGCTTTGGCCGCGGCGTGAGAGGAGGGGAGGGAAGGGACAAGCCGGCAGGTTGGACGGGGGTGTTACACAGTTGCACGAGGTTTTGGTTTAATTTGTTTCCTTAATTTTATTTTTAGTTTTTATGAAGCGGGACGTGCGTCTTGCCGCGGGCTGGGGCTGCCGGCGGTGCCCCGCTGGCGAGGGGCCCGGGTTCCCTTACCCCGCGGCTCTGCGGCATCTCTGGGGCTCCTTGCCCCGGGCAGAGAGCGCTTTGCTGTCTGGGGGGCTGCTCGGGCACGGGGCTCCGGGGTGTCGCGGTCCCTAGGCTCTATGGGACCCGTGGTGCTCCGTGGGCCCGAGTCTGGGGCTGTGAGGGAGTGCCTGGGCCCGAGTCTGGGGCTGTGAGGGGGTGCCTGGGCCCGAGTCTGGGGCTGTGAGGGGGTGCCTGGGCCCGAGTCTGGGGCTGTGAGGGGGTGCCTGGGCCCGAGTCTGGGGCTGTGAGGGGGTGCCTGGTCCCCCGGCCTGCGGCTCCTCGTCCCTCGCCTCTGTGGGGAGCTGGGCAGAGGGGTGCCGGGGGATACGGGGGTTTGTGCTGGTGCTGACCCCCGGCCCAGCCGCCCCTCAGAGGGGGTGCAGGATGGGGACCCCAGCGGCCGTTCCTGGCTCCCTGCGGCTCGGTGCCCGGCGGGCAGCGGTTCGGGGCAGCGCTTGTCCCTCGGCTTTGATATTCCGCTTTCCAGAAGTAGATGCACCAAGCGTTTGATCGATCACCTAAGCGATAGCTGGGCACTTTCACCCGTAGCTGGTTTCTTTTTGCGCAACGCTCCCCGCATCAAGTGGGGTCGGTGGGTTGCGGTAATTTATCTTAGATGTTGATCTAGCGTGTGTGAAGAAGTTTGCTAAATGAAATTCCCAGCGGATCTGCTTTGTCTGCCGGTCCGTCCTGCTCTCTCTGTCAGCCTGGAGGTGCAGACGCGGCAGAATCAAGGGGCTGAGAAGGGAAAGATGAGGGATGCTGTGTGTGATGTGTGGCATTTCAGCATGTAGTCCAGTCTCTTCCCTCCTATATGTGGTTACTACGAATGAAAAAGAACAGTATCCTTTCAAATATAACATTTTCTTAGGTCTGTTACTGTAACTAGCTGTTACTGGGTTAAAAAAAGAACAAGAAAAAAAAGCTGCACAAGTGCTTCAGTTAGAATTGATAGGTAAAACCTTCTGCCTGTGCCAGTGCTGGTCACTGGATGTGGTTTGCTTTTCTGCAGCCTCTAATTTACAGGGACCTGTCGCTGCGGTGGATTCCATTTAGCTGCAATGAAAAGAATTAGTGTTTTTATATGGAGGGAAAACTGTGACTAATTAAAATCCTCATTTTATAAGGCGTGTGGTGCACAGGGCAATGAAACCGCCTGTAGCTCTTTAAGCATGAACGAGCCCCCAGAGTCCCGGCTCAAGCTCGGTGAAGTTTTCCCTTTTTTTGCCTCCTCAGACACATGAAAGCTCAGGGTGCCTGTTTCACCCTCTCTACATTGGGACTTGTTGAGACTTTTAAGGGTGGGTTTGCGTCAGCGCCTGGGAGCAGAGCTGCCCCTTCCCTGGATGCCAACAGGCAGGGGCACGTCAGGAATTGCCCAGGCACCTCTGCTGGCAGCTCCCAGTTCTGCTTCCAGAGATCCGGATCTTGTTCTGCCCGCTGCCAGCAGCCCCGTGCTGGTTACCCGAGCGGCCCTTGCTGTGAATAATAAAGTTGACCATTCGATTTGGAAACTGGTCTGGGCAGTAGAGCTCTGCAGCTCTGGGAGCGTGTGGCGGTGCCATCCAACGTCCATCCCTGCTCTGGCACAGGCTGCACAGCCCCTCTCCGGCGGTCTGCGGGGCTGTGCTGCGTTTGCAGACATCCCCAGCCCCGCTGCGGAGCACGAAGAGGTTAATCCGAGCTCTGCGGGGTAAACCCGAGCTCTGCGGGGCTGGCTGGGCTTTGTAGCCCGCTTGGCCGAAGGTCCACCTTAAATGTCCCTGTGCTAGCGTGGAATCCGCCTGGGCACCGGTGTAGTCTTACACCGGCTCGCCCTGGTGTGCTCCTGCCTGGCTTCACCCATACAAAAATAGACGGCAGCCACTACCTAAGATGTCATTGTACCGTTCCTTATCTGAGGCGAAACTGAAGCGCCCTTATCTTTGACGCTGAATGGCCATTAGGAGCCTCGGCTGCCTTTTAAAGGTAATTTGTGGCCCGCGCTTGCGAGGAGGGAGATGTTTGGGTTTGGCTTCCTCAGCACTGTGGCGGTGGGTATTTCGCTTTAGTTCACAGCTTTCATTTGAGGGTTGGTTTTAATATCTGTTTTGTCTGCAGCATTGTTCTACCGAGGCGAAGCCGTGCTATAAAAATATAAAAGGCGCAGGGACTTTATTTGCTACCAATTAACTTCAAAGTTGTGATGTTTTGACATTGTTTTCAAGCTGTCAAGACATAATGTGGTTAGAAACCAGCTTAGAGCTGATGACATGGCAGCATATGATTTTCATTTTGGTAGGGATGTATGTGCCAGTAGTGCTAATTTCTTCCATACTTGGATTTAAGGGATACTATCAATTCATGCCTGTCTCAACATTGATTTTTTTTCAAGATGAGCTTGAATGTTGAGTAGTTTGTTGTTTGTTTCTTTGTAAATTATTATTTATTTCCCCTCACTCCTCCAATATTTTGTTAGTACAAAGTAGTTGCCAAACATCTCGGCACCAGAAGCTCTTGAAATCCCAAGTCCTTGTTAGCAGTTCCTTAGCTATGTTTCTTCCTAGGCTAAAACAACATGTGAGGAACAAAAGCACAAGTTGTGACAGACTTGATGTTTTTATGCTATGGAGGGGAACAGAGAGCAAGAAAGAAGCCTGTCAAAATGATAGACAGTGCCTTTTGTTTTTATTGTCTTTAAATTCAAGCTTTAATCTTCCACAGGCACCGGTTGTTTGGATTTGAATCCCAAACATGAGCAACTACAGTGTGTCTTTGGTCGGCCCAGCTCCTTGGGGTTTCAGGCTTCAAGGGGGCAAGGATTTCAACATGCCCCTGTCCATCTCTCGGGTAAGTGCAGTTGCCTCTTTGCTGTTACACTGCTCTGGACCTGCAACCTTCAGACATAAATATACAAAGCCATTAATTACAGATGCTGAGGCTCAGCTTGCCCTTTGGCACGGAGGGTTGTTGGGGGAGGGCAGCCCTGGGAGAATAAATCTTCTTTACTGTCTGAAGGTTCCAACAAAGTTGCCTTAGAAAGGATGTGTTCATATGAAAATGGCTGGTTTACCTGCATTTATTTATGCAAGAAATAAAATACCCATGAGCTCCCCTCCTTGCTCCCATCCAGAAAACAGAGATACAGAGGTTGGAGGCTGGCAGGAGAGGAGCAATTTCAGTGCAGGGCTGAGCCTGTGCTGTTCAAATGGGAGGCAGCAGGGAAAAATCACTTGTTTATTCAGCAGCTCTTAGCAGCTTGAGGTTCTTCTGGTGTCTGTTCTTGCAAATCCCACTGTTTGCAATAAAAAGGCACTTAAATGACAGTAGCTGTAAATAGTGGTTCATCAATACGTGCCTGAGTGCCAGTTTCTCACCAACGTTTCTTAGAGTATGTGCTCTTAACTGGTGTCCAAAAGACTTGACTAAATCAAAACAAATATGATCTTTTGTATTCAGGCACTTTTTTACTGGTTTCCTACTTTTAAACCATGGGTTTTTTTTTTTTAGGGAAGGCTAGTCATTCAATGTGGGCTGACATTTGAAGCCTTCCTTAGCTGGCCAGATCTCCTCAAATATAAAATATAGGAACAAATTCTGTAGTACTGAATTAATAGGAGCATTGGGTGAAGAAACTGGCTTCTCATGGCTCTACCCTGGCACCTTCAAATATGATTTGCAGAGTGGAAGGATTTATGTACAGACAGCCCCTTCTCAGCTGGCAGCTCTCCTCCTCCTCCTGCATATTCATGTAGTTTAGTGACAAAGATGAATTATTTTTTACACCTGTTGGGGCTGCAGAAGTGATACTGCCGTGGGAGATGGAGCAGCTTTCTATTTTGGTTGATGCATCATGGTAATATTTTTAGCTAATCTCAACTAGCGATTCAAACTCTGCCAGTTCATTTAGATTTGGCTTAGCCCATCCACCTGTGGATTATGCTGGTGAAGCTAAAATATAGTTTGGCTCTGCAAAATTATTTTTATATGGCCAAGATGGACTGGCGAGCTGTAGAAATGCCTGTGTTTGGATGAAAACAGCTGATATCTGAGCCAAAAAGGGGTTGAAAAGCAGTTTGTTTCCAGATGCTGGGGATTTTCAAGCTAAACTGTAATTCAGTTTCTTGTTCAGTAGCTGGTTGCTCCTACACTAATGAGAAATTTGAACTGGGAATGCAGGTAGCACTCTTCTGATTTGACACAAGTCATGCTCTCATGACAAGGATTTGCAAAACCACAAGCTCTTGCCTACATGGGGTACTTGTGTGTGGTGCTGATGAGCAATTAAGCTGTGTGGGCAGTAAACTGAAGTTAAAAAGTCAGTTAGGAAAGGAGTAGTACCTTTTGTAGGGGCCTCTGCTGTTCTGGAGAGTGCAGTGCTGCTGTAAGCAGGCTTCCCATCTACAAGTTTCTAAAGAGGAAACATATGTTGAAATTAGCCTGGACTACTGCTGCTTTATTGCAGGAATCCAATATGCTGTCGCAGGGAGTAGCCTGGGGGAACTGGCCTAAAGAGCTGTGTATAAAAGCCTCAGTTATGGGAGTCCCTGGTGACAAATGTCAGCACCCACAAGAGCAGAAAGTAAGGAAAGATGGGAACCAGGGTGGTTTTAGGACTTGAGTCTGTGCATGGAGGGGGAAGCACAATACCCAGTCACCTGCAATGCCTCAGCACTGCTCCTTGGCCGAACTGCTGCTGCTTATTTGCAGGTAAGGGAATGCAAATACTGCACTGCCTGGTGATGGCTTTTTTCCCCCCTGTGCTATTTTTTTTTTTTTTCCCCCCTTTGGATCAGAAAAGTGCTTAGTTCTGGTATGTGAATCCAGCTTTGGCCCATGGCTGGAAGAATTCAATACCATGTTCCTGGAATGCTAGAACAGCATGTACCATTCACCCCCACCAGCCGTTCTTTTCCTGATGAAGCAGAAATGCCTTCCTGTATCTGAAGACTGCTAATTAAATTATTTTAGCAAAACAGTAATGAGACAGCAGAATTATGTTCTTTGGCAAGGAGGACTGCTTTGGTTTTGTGTTGTTTTTAATTTGTCCTCGGTTTGATGAATCTGGCTGTGGTGCTGAGGGCTAATTTCCTGCTTTAGTTTAAACTCCTTGAAATTAAGTTCAAATAAAGTACAGTTTGTGAAGCACAGAAAATATACTGGTTCCTTAAAGCTGTTTATCTGAGAAACTAATCTCTTCTTACTAATGGGTTGATGAAATTAAGATCTCATGGTTCCTTGGAGAAAGTTTTTAGTGGTAAGTCATTCAGCTTTGTACAGACTGCAGCTCAAAGGGGAGTATTCCTCACTGCCTCTGCAAGGGAAAGTGAGCCCATTCTGTGCTCTTAGCTGAAATTCTTATGTGAGCTGAGGTTTCATAAGTTAATGTTAACACAGGTATCAGTGGCATCTGCCTTTTTCATAAGCTAGTTTATTGTAGCCTAATTACACCATCATAACCAATAGTAGCAGTCATTGCAGGGCCATGTCAGTCACTTCATATAGCTCTCAGTGCTTCAGGGTTGCTGCATTTGCTTATACAGCTGGACACCTTTCATCTGAAGTGATAGATGTGAGCTTGGGCACACAGCTTTGTAGTTAGTGGCATACATCAGTGCAATAAAAGTGCATGCTACGTGTACTTGTGTCTGGACTTCTCTAGGGTGGCTTTTCACAGTCCTTCCCTTGCCAAGGCACCTGTGTAGAAGGTGGAAATTGCTGGGGCTGAAGTATGCAAGCACAGATTATTCTGAGTTGCTGTTCTTTTTCCTCCTGGCATTTTAATTCAATTAAAATGCAGCTGTTCTCCTTACTCCTTCAAGGTCTGTGTTGTGATGCAAAATTGAAGAAATGGAAAGGCAGAGCAGATAATTAATGTCACACCTCAGCAGTTTTTCTTCTGATTGCTGTAAAGTAGCTATTGTAGGACATGACTAGGATTCAGACACTTCTTTGCTATGGAGACAAGCTGAATGTCTGTCCACGTGCCTGTAATATACATAGTCGTGTGAAACTGCCATCATATGATTATCTTCACAGGAATGAACTGATTGCTTGTGAGTCAACACAGGTCTCTGAAAAGGCAGTTACTTGGAACTGTGAAACTGCTGTCCTCTGCAGAATGAAATCAAGTGGTGGTGGTGACCATGTAGTCATGTTGTGGTGACCTGGGAGAGGTTTAGATATGTGTTCTAAATGTTTGTAGCCTATCAAAATATTTGTGGTGCAGTCTAAACAGTTTGTTTGTGTTTTATGGTAGTGTCAGTCATGAGAAACAAGGAAACACTGAAGTAAAACTAGTTGGAACAGTAACGTAGCCTCTGCAATAACATGCAATAAATAAAACCAGAACACAACTGAACAAAAAATCCCTTCAAAATAGTCCCTTCTTTTTGCAGTTTTTCAGTTTTCATTGTTTCAAGTGTGGTTTTCTGTGCTGTTGGAAGTTTACAGTCCA
>JAOEGS010017996.1:0-13659 GCA_025447755.1 Corythornis vintsioides | reverse complement strand
CATGCTGGTATCAGCACCTTGCTACCAGAGGAGTTGTCTCCTCTCCTCTCCCACTTTCCTTCCTCCCTGCCCAGGTAGCTATGTGTTTCCTCAGCAGGTTGTCCATGTGGATGGAGCATGGCTGATTGCTTTTGCACACTGGTTGTTTATTCAGGGCTTTGGCCTTTGGCTGCCTTAATATTTGGAAGCGAGCTATTTTAAAGTCATTAACTGTGAAAATTGTGTTAATGACCAGAGAATAAAAGAAAATGATGCTCTGAATAGACCTGGAATATGTCAGCTTTGGCTAGGGTCTGGCTGAGCCTCTTGGCCTTGTGTTTGTGTGAATGATTGTATTAAGCCATGTGTCATTTCTAGTCAAATCAGATTTTGTGTAAGTATGAAGCGAGTTACTGCTCTGGGGAAGTGGGCTTTCAAGCAGGCATGTGAAATAGGAGAGAAACACTAGAACAACTGCTGGCCTGGCCAGTGGTAATTGTGTCAGTAACTTTATGCTTCATCCTGGAAGCTACCAAGAGCTGCTAACTAAGCCTTAACTGGCAGCTGCTGGCATTGCTGTGCTGCTTGGATTTGCTACTGAGTTGTGACAGTTTGCACAAAATACAGCTGAAGATGCAGTCCTCTGCTGAGCAGGGACACAGACACTGCAGAGGTCACAGCACCTACCTGCTGATGCTGCTCCTGGGGCAATAAATGCTGCGTTTTACAGGAGCTACCAGTGCTTGTGAAATGAGTGGGATTAGCCAAGCACAAAGCCTGATTCTCTTCTTAGTTCTGTTTACAAGATGTGGTTTGCTGGGTAAAAAAACCAACCTACTGGGAACAACAACCTACTCATGACAAATGAGCCACCTCTGCCAAAATCTGTGTCCTTTCACTGGGTCCTGGAGGAGCAGAGGTTTATCTTTGGCAGCGGAGTGGAATAGGGACAATTCTAAAGCTCCCAGCTGTGCACAAGTGGTTTAATATGAGTTTTCTGTAAGTCTCCAGAGCGCTGGTCAGTGCATAGTTGCCTGCAAGCACCATCCTCCTCTAGAGACCTCCTAAGTTCAACTTGGGAGATGGAAAGAGACACAATTTCACAATAATTTCTGTACTGATTTCCAGGCAGAGTTTCCTGATTGCCTCTCTTCCCACCTCTGTTTAACCTCTTTGTGCTGAGGATGGGGAAGAGGGTGATGTTTCCCCTGACCACTTGTTTTTCCTCCCTTGCCTATCCTGCCGTGCAGTTTAAAGTGAGGCAGACTGGTGTGGGGTTGGGAAGAAGGGAGGGTGTGGGAGAAAAGTGTCTGTATCTTGTCTGTGACTTTATTTGTCAGACAACCTCCTCAGACCATGTAGGAAGCTGAGTTATTTAAAATCAGTTCTTCTCCTGGTATCATTCCCCCAGAAGTGAAACTGGGTGTCAGGAAAGGGGAACCAGAGCGTGCAGCTGAGGGATATCTGATGTGATGAGTGAACATATTCTTCTCACATTAAAAAGTGCTGGTAACTCTTCTTTTGCCTTATCAGTGACAGCTTAGTTACAGTGTGAGGAGTACAAATGAAACGTCTCCTGATGGAAATCCCAAAGTATTTCTTTGCAGTGTCCACTTCTCAAAGACAGATGTAGTGGAAAAAATAAACTCGGATACGGTGTTCAGAGCAGATGCAAAATTGGCAGTCCTTCCAGAGGCCAAAAAGCAGGACCATTTATTGAGTAGTAACTGCAAAAATATGAGGCGTGTTTTCTTTGCAAGTATCTGGCCCTGGAGGCCTGACAACTTCTGTCAACTTCCCCACCGTGTGGAGATGCTATTTTTAGCATAGCTGCTTTTCTCATTATTCATTGGCCGATGGCTATCAGAAGGCATTGTGAGAAGAGACATGCTGGTGAAAGGTTTGTTTGTTTGCCTTTGGTATGGAGCCAGGAGATAACATTGTTGGGGGTTTTTTTGTTTGGGTTTTTTTTTTTTTTTGGGTAATTTTTCACTTGTTTTTACTTTTTAAGAATAGATTTAGTATGTTATCAATACACGGGAAAGTGTGAGAGAAAACTGTCTCTCATGTGCCTGAAGCAGGGGAGATATGGGAAAGGTGATACTCCTCTGACAGGGGTCAAAAAGAAGAAAAAAAATGAGGCTGAAGTTTTTTTGGAACAAATATGAGAAATGGAGCTAGGTTGACTTTCAAGGGTGGCTGTACCGAGGGCAGAGACAGGGAAGGAGACCCCAGCTAAGGCTGATGTTACTGGAGTCCTTTAATGACTCAAGTCTTCAGGGCAGTGAAAACAGGGAAGATAAACCAATTTATCTGCTCAGACTCCCTTGCTGTAAGCAGTCCTCATGGACAGAGGCACTATCTTACCATGGAGCACTTCACGTGGATGGAAGGAAAAGACTCTGAACTTCACAGAGTCCTCTGAGGTGCAGGGAGCTTCAGTTGCCATGTGGACTTAAAGCCTTGCTTGTGTTCAGGAATTTATGCTGTCCTGCTGCTCTGGGTGATGCTTGAGTGTCACGAACTCTGCTAACCTGGTTAAATGCAGGCAAGCTGCTGCTGTGTGCCAGTAGGGGAATGTGGGCTCTACTGGTCTAGACTAGGGCCTGATGGGCATCTTGGGCATGTTCTGCCTGTCGAGCTTCAAGATGCAGTAAGTGTTGCATCCACACTCGGAACAGGAAGATGATGTGCATTCCTTAAGAGGTTGGTGTTTTTAATACATACACCAGAAAATTTTGAGTGGAATAGTCCATAATATTTTTTCTATTGTGGTTTATTATAGTTTCGATGTCATTCCGAGTTAGTCTTGCCTTACAAACTTCAGCTTCAACAGTTAAGCTTAGTGAAAGTAGGAGAAAATGGCATCTCATAGTTGAAAGTGTTTGAAAGTTTGAACTCTCCCAATTGCTGTCAGCTGTGCCTGTAACAAAGCCCTGAAGTAAAATGTAATGCCTTGTGTGAAGTCCCAGAGGCTAAAAAGTGGATCTTGCCAGGTCTTTAGGAGTCCTGTTGGAAAGGTCAAATGGTTTGCATGTTAACTGGATATGAAAGAAGTTTGGCTTACCCTGGTCTATATTGAGAGATGACCTAATGCAGTATCTAGTTCTGTCCCTAACAAGTGATGGAACAATGTGAAGTACTCACCACGGGACAGCATGGTTTATTTTGTGTTAATTATTTCATAGTTATCTAAACCACCATTCAAGCCTTCCAGATGCTAAGCATGGATTGACGTAGAGTGTTCATTTCAGGAGGGGGCAACTCCTTGTTTGTTAAGTTTTTGTGTGTGTGAACGTAATCAGATTGTTTTTAGATATTCCTACACTCAAAGTTTATTAAACTCGTGGAGAAAATGATCAGTGTTTCTCAGTGTGGGGATGAATTGGTAGTAATGGCATCTGAGACTTTAAAAAGGAATTCTGTGAAGGCAAAGTGCTGTAAATGCAAAAAAAAGCAGGCATAATATTTTTGCTATGAGAAAAGATTCTATCACCTTGGTGGAAACTCTACCCATAGAACATTTTTCTTCAGAATCCTTAAAGAAGGGGAAAAAAAAGCAGCTTTGCTGTGCACACCCTCCCTGTGCCAGACAGAGCAGCTTAACCTCACAGTTTATAGCACATCTGCTATTACAGCTTTTTCCTTCTGATGTGCATCTTGCACATGACAAGAAGCCAGGAATGCTTCCAAGCCCAGTGCAGCTAGTAAGCGATACTTTTCCTTCTCTCCTGTGAAGAAAGAGGCCAAAATTGTTGGCTTTTTTTGAGGGGGGAGAGTGAGGCTCCCTTGCCATCAATTTCTGTTTCTCTTTGCAGCTCTAGACTTAGCTTGGAGTTGTGAAACATGGAGAGGGAGACTAGTGGGATTGCTTGTCACCTTGCTCCTGTATCCAAGCAATTCCTTCTCTGCTCTTCTGCTTTCCTTTACCTAATGCCTTCCAAGGGAGAGGAAGAAAAGACAAAAAGAAAAGCAAACAAAAAGCAGTGGAGGTCTTGTGGAAGTTGGGTTGGGCTTGCTTTTTTTAGGCTGGTAGGGTTTTAAACATTAAAAGCAGAATTCTTGGTAGAGTAGCTTCTCTTGTTTCCCATTGGCTTTCTGCAGCCTCTTGCTAAATCACTGTTTTGAGTCCAGACAAGTGGGAGTGTTCTCTGCCTGCTGCCTAAGGTGGCTCCTTAGCAATTAGGAATGAAAAGGCATCCCTCAAAATACGTATTTTGCCAAGGGGAGTAGATTCACCCTCAGGGGACACTGCACAGTTCTTTGTGAGGGACTGGATTCATTGCTTGCTGAAAGGTAACATAGTGATCAGGGGATCCTACCAGCCTGGCAAAGGGAGCAGTAGTGGTTGGAGAGCATCTTACCTGACAACCTGAGTTCCTGTCTTTCAATCATAGAAGGAGGGGAGGAAAAAAAACCCAAACATTGGCTGTTCACTGAAGAAGCTTAGTCATACCTGAGAACTGGCCCCCACCCCTCTGCCAGTGGTAATCACTGGCTCAAGTAGGTTGGCAGAAGAAAAACAATGGTTGGAGCTCAGAGCCAACTGGGTGGGTGAAAGCCTTCTGCAGCAGTGCTCTCAGCAGGCACAGTTGGTGCAGAGAGGCTCCCAGCTCAGCAGGCTTGGCCCTGGCACCTGGGGCTGCTGGCACAAGGGTGGGGACAGATACCTGAGGACAGTCTAGAAGTGCTGAAGCCAGACCTGCTAGCACATGTCTGTCAGTTTACTAAGCTGTGAAAACTGCCATTGAATGCTTATTAAATTCCAGCCTTTGTCAGCTCTGGGTACAGTCTAGCCTCTCTGCTTTCCAGCTGTCGTGCTTTGGCAACTGCCTACCAGCAGAAGCCATTGCAGCAGGGACTTGCATGAGTCCCCTTTGAGAGCATATTCTGTTTGTAGATTAAATTATTTACCTGTTGTGCAGACTGAGTGTGATCCTGTAAACAAACACAGAGATTCCAAGCCTTGGCACTGCAGGAATGCTTGAGGAAAAGTGTACTTTTAGGCATCTGAGTTGTCTCCATCAGCTGCCTCTTCTGGCTCAGCCTAGGCTGATGTGCGTTGCTGCTCAGCATCCTGCAGCCTTGAGGCTTCAGACTGTTGGGACCAGAAGGAAAGAAACATTGGCTTGCTTTGAGCTTATGAACAAAATACAGATGAGTGGGGTTTTTTTTGACTGAATGATGTGTATATGTCCAGAAATGCAGTTCACTTCCAACGTGAAAACACACCAAAGGTTTCCTTGAGGTGTGCACTTAAATCTGGGCGATTTGAATACTTATAATATCTATCTGGATAAAAGTATCTCCATCCCTTTTATGTCAGAGGGAATGTGATCCTCTCCAGCTGGTCTAGCAGCTCCTCTGTGGGAGTATTTTCTTCCATTGACACATCTACACTTTAACTTCAAAACAGAGAAACTGCTGATTGTTAAAACTGCAAATGGCATTAATTTGTTTTGATACCTGACCTGATGAAAACTGCTGCTGCTGCAGCTGACAGCCCAGATCAGTTTATAACTGTTCTGGATGGTGTGGGATTAAATTAACTGCAAACTGCTCTCTGATTAGAGCAGTCAAAGTAAGGATTTAGGGCAAACCAGTCTGTGTTGGTGCTTTGCTTTGCAGCATCCTGCTGTTGAAGGCTAAACCATTAAGGGCTGTTTCCTCCTTGCCAGGGGAAGGCACTGTTTTGGCAAGGTGATAGACAGGTATGTCTATCATATATGTAAGTATGATTTTAGATGCTGTAGCCATAAATGTCAACAGGTTCCAGACCTCACCAACAGGATGGAGTGCCTTGAGTGCTTCTGGTACCTCCAAATGCCTCCTCTGTCCTTTACTTGCTGTGTGCACATCTCTCTGCTTGGTTTCTTGATTTCTCTATGCCTGTTCAGTTAGCTCTGGAGTTCTGCTCTCTGCCTTCTGTCTTTAGCAAAGGATGTGTCCTCAGCACACCAGCTTTTGTAGAGATTCCCCTGTCCTGCTTTGCCCTGGTACAAGTCAGGCTCTGTCCTACAGCATGGGCTCCTCCTGAACAACAGAAGGGGATGAACAGGGGGACTGCTGAGGCTGCACAAGAGGAGGTTCCCCATGAAAGAAAATGTTCTCCAGAATAAGGTGATGAAGGTGGGGTTTGTGGAATGTGTGACAGCTGCTCTTCAGGGGAAGCCTTCACTTGAGAGCATTGGCAGCATGAGAATAGCTTAGACCTGGATGCAATCACATTTACGAAACGTTAGTGTCAGTTCTGGGAAAGGTACTGTGTAACAACAGGCACTGTGAGTTGGGAAACACCCCTCTGCAGCATTTAAGGTTGCTACCCACTCAAATATCAGCTGGTTTGCCAGAGCTCTTTTTGACATCCTGCCAAGTCAGTTTGAGTCTTTTTAATTTGTCACTGGTTTGTTGGGTTTTTTTTAGCATAAAGAGAAGGTAGTTTTGCAAGAAAGCAATTTGTACTGCCTTCAGGTTTTCCCCCCACACCCCCTTGCTTTCCTTAGCCTGAGGATATCTGCCTTACTGCTGAAATAATCTACTAGCTAGTCCTCCTGAATGTTACCCAGGACCACTCTTGCACCTCTCTTGCTGTCTCCCTGCCTCCTGGAATGATATTCCTAAAGCAGCATGCCAAGAGAGGGGCCATGGGATGGTTGCTGTGCTCCAGATGAACAGAGGAACCCAGAGTTGCTCTTGCTGGTGCTGGTTTTGGGTGTCACAGCAGCTGTGAACTGTTGGGAGGGCAGTGGTGGGAGCTGCTGTCAAGCTCCCAGTCCTTTGCATTATGCTGCTGTATCAAAATCTGGATTCAGTTGAAGTCCTCGATCTAATCCTGCAGTGTTGCATCAGAGACTCAGGAAAAGTAAATTGAAAAAAGCCACTGAAACCTCAGAGTGTATCTTGGCATGGAAGCCATGAAATTAAAAAACACTCCTTATTTCTAGGGGCTGACTCACGGGGTTTGAATGCATGAGGGTGGCAACCCTAGTTCCTATGGTCAGGTAGCAGTAGAAATATTTCAGGACTTTACAGCACAGAGCTGGGCCAAATATTTTTCTCGTGTTTATTTGTTGGTTTGGTTGGTTTTTTTTTTCCTAATTCCCCAGATTTTTGCAGATCTCTTCTAACCTGGGTTGGGTGTGTAATTAAAGAGGCAACATGTGAAACCTCCAGCTTTCTGAAAACTGAGCATCAAACCCAAGTGTTTGCATTGATTACATAGTTGACCAAGTGTTGCTGACTGGCTAGAGCTGTTTTACTGGGACACGGTGGAAGCAGCTTGGTGTGTATGTGGTAAAGAAAATCACAGAGCAGCTGCTGTGCTGGAGCCCTTCAGGATGCAGCAGGATGGGGCACGTGGAGTAGAATTTGACCCTGTGAGGGGAATAAGTAGGGCAGAGTGGCTGGTTATTCCCAGTGGCTCCAGCTCTGGTGGCAGCACAGGCAGAGCAGAAGGAGGAGGGATGGAAATCGGGTGGGATTTGAATGGTCTGTCAGGAATATTCCTGTCTGCCAGGAACCCTCAGTGCTCTCAAACTCTGGACTGGCCATCTGCAGGTCTGCTGCACTTGAAAACTGCATTTCAGTGCACAAATGGGCTTTGTCATAAGCTAGCTTTGGGATTTTTAAATTACAATTTATGGTGTGGGGGAGGAAGGAATGATATATTCCCATTAGGTGGAATTTTAACCTTAACATCTCCTCCTTTCTGCATTTGGTTCACTGTGTGCAGGAATATGGCATGAGGCCTTTTTGAAATGTGCCCTTTAGCACTGCTGGCTGAGAGGGCTGCACAGTGACAAATCTGTTCCTTGTCCCTTTTGTAGTCTGTTTTTCATCAGAGAGAAAAACTTTAATGTCCCCTGAACTTCCCTCCTTTGGCCCCCGTGGCCAGTGATTGACTCGAGTGTTTCCTGCACCTGCTCTGGGCACGAAGCTGGTGCTGCTCACCTCTGCTGAGAGCTGATGGGGATGGTGGAGGGCAACTCAGCACTAACATGAAAAAAAAAAAAGATAATCAACTCAAACTTGGGAAAATGCTTCACTTGGTGCATTTGTTGGCATGCTGTTGATGTTTTCTGTGTGTCTTAGCATGCTGAGATCGGTGAGTTTCCTGGTCCCACAGAAGTTTGCCTGCAAGGAGTTACTGCTTAGAAACTAAAAGCTGAGACAACCCTGGTTTTTCCACTTGTTAAGATGTATTTTGATGCTAGTAAATGAATATTTTCATAAGTGATGAATAGGACCTTTGTTTCCAAGGGACTTTTCCTGCTTTTATTAATGTGTGTTGGCTTCAGAAAGCTGCAGACAAATGAAGAATATGGCATGGAGCTGCTTTGGCTGTGGAGAGAATAGTGTTTCTTCAGGCTGCATGAGGAATTCTGTGTTGTTTGTGGGCAGATGCCTGATTCTAGTCAGCTCTGGCTGTTGTGCTCTAGTGGCCAAGCTCATGCTGAGTTTTCAGCTCCTGGACACCTAGGTACTGGGATCCATCAGTCTGAAGCAGTAGCCTACCAGAAGCAGTCACCATAATGTTTTGTTGTGGATTTTTTTTCTCCAGTTGGGCACTTTGCAAGCATAAATAGCTCAGCTCCCAGATGACAGTAGCAGCTTTCTCAGTGCACTGACTTGCTGCCCTGCAAGGGGCTTTTCTGGAGGCACTGAAACGCTGCTGGGAGGTGACACGCTTGTGCCCAGACGGGCACTGGTGACAGTGCCTGGAGGAGAAGCACACAAACCTCCTTTTCTGGCAGCAGATGGAGAGTCTGGTCTAAGAGTGCTACTTGGCTGACCTGCTTTAACTGTTTAATTATTAAAAAATGCAGTGATAAGCCCCCAAGTTCAATATTTCACTGGATTTTACTTAGTTAATGTTTCTCTATCAAAGCCCCCTTTTTTAATTTTTAATTTACTCTCCCTTCTTGCTTGAAAAGCTGCTTGCTTTTTTTTTTTTTTTCCCCATTGTAGCAGAGCTGAAATGACTTTTTTTTTCCTTTATTTTTTCCTTGCAAATAAACCCTGCCCTTCCACTTCACTGCTGGTTCCGAGTGCTGCCAAAACTGTAATTTGTAATTCACTCCTCTTCTTGTCTCGTCACTTGCAGCTCTCCTCGGGCTCCTAACTTTTCACACTGGAAAAAATGAAAGTCTAGATTATTTGAGCCAGGCTGCAAAAGGAAATAAATAAATAAAGAAATGGCAAGGCTGAAAACACAAACAGTTACACCCCTGAGGGGAGGATGAGATTGTCTTTCAACTAACTCTTTCTTATCACCAGTGCACTGAAACATTTACTTTGATTCCCCTTAGCAAATGCTTTGAGTTGTTAATGGACTTTGAACCTTTATTTAGGGCACCGTTTCTTTTGTCAAGAACACCTTGAAGTTCTTCAAAGCCAATTTGTAAGTTATTGCAAGGATTAAGCAGACTTGTGTCGACATAAGTAGTCTTTAATGTTTATTTCATTTTAATGTGGGCAATAGAGCTGTGTAGGTGCTCTGCCTCTGCCTGCTTTACTGGAGTGCTGCAGGATGGTGAGGACTGAGATGTTGCAACACTGGAGAGGTGTTGTTTGTTGTTCAAGGTACAACGTGACCTGCCAGCAGGCCCTGGAAAGCTGTCACACAACACCTTGCTGAAGGAGAGGTAGCTGAGGTGGTTTTTGTGCTGGTGTGTTACCAGCCTTGAAACCGGGGTGGTAACAAATGGCTCACAGCCTGTGCCTTGGAGAATTTTCAGCACAGCACCGTTACCAAAACCTTCAGGAGGTAAAATTCTCCACACAATATATATTTGCATGTAGCTCAGCATGGCTCTTCAGTCTGGGGCAAGCCTTGGTCCAGGATCAAAGCTGGCAGTGCCTGTGCTGGCACCTTCCCAGGGAAGGCACAGTCCAGCCCTGTCCTCTGGGCCTTTGTTCACCCTGCCCTGGTACACTCCCTGCCCTGCCTTCCCCTGCCTCCTTCCTGCAGGTCCTTCTATCTCGGAGCACACCTCAGCTGAACACCCACTTGCTTTCCTTTTTTTTCTGCATTAAAGGAGGCTTTGGTCTGTGCTTGGAGAGCAGTGAGGGCTGAAGCTGTGAATCAGGCTGGGAGCCCATAAATCAAAGCTGAGTGCAGTTGCAGGATGATTTTGTTTCACTCAGTGTCTGTAAATTTTACCTCCCTTCAGCCAGAGCCTTTGCCAAGCACCTATGGCATTTTTATGGGCTGCTTCTGCACATCTGGATTTGGCAGCAGCATTAACTAAATCCCTTAATTCCTAGCACCCCAAAGCTGTGACCCCCTGCTCTATTTCAGCAGAGAGCTGGGGATGAAGCTAAAGGTTCATTATGAGGCAGAGCTGTAACATAATCTATAGGCAGCATATTAATGACATGCCAGCTTGATGTGCCCTGGTTTTAAATAACTTGCATTCATCTCCCCTGAGTACTAGATGAAAGTTTAGCCCCTCTCTGAGCAGCCCACCCCACAGTTGGAGCTTGCTGTTCAACACGTAGGCTCTGGGGTGCCCGTGTCCATTTTGGAGGCTCTCTGCTGTCCCTGGGCTCTTGCATTTCTTTTTTAAGAGAAGCCAGCACGTTGAGGTTACAACTCTGGAGACAAAGCTCTGAGTCCCTTTGCCATATCTGTCTAGATAAATGGCTGTGAGCCTTTTCATTCCTGTTCCTCACCACTCCACTGCCTCTGGTAGCACTAAATTAGACTGCAGTCATGTAGTTTTTTCTGTCAGATGTTTCATATAAAGGGAACAGTGTTTCACCCAAATTAGATTTTTGGCTACCACGCTAAAATGTCTTAACTGGATGGTATTTGGAAAGAATATTTACAAGTAGTTAATTAGGCAGGACTCAACCAGAAGGCTTCTATGCCAGTGAAGTTATTGTTCCATCAGCCAAACAAGGTCAGATTAGTTAGAAAAGAAAAAAAAAACCAGTTTTTCATTGTGGGAGAGTCTTGGTGAGCTGTGTGACTAGGACTAATTTCTTTGTGGCATGTCCTAGAAGCTGAGAGGAGCTTACCTGGCACTGCCTGTGTAATGAGGTCTGTTTATTCACAACATTGCTCAGAATTCTTTTCCAGTCTTGGGGTGTTTCCTCTGGCAGTGCAGGCTTTGCCTTTATGGTGCAGAGAGCTCCTCAAGCCTGTCTCCAGTACTCCTGGGTAGGAAGGTCCAGACTGGAGTCAGTATTGTCTCATCCTTGCCATTCCTCTGACCTGGGGCACGGTCCCCAGCCCCCCTGCTGCTGCTCTGTTGGCAGTCTGTGCTAAAAGCCCGGGAAAATAGACTTTGTTTTTATTTAGCTGGGTGATCCCATCAGCTTTTCAAGCAGCGTGAGGGATCTGAGCATCCTAAAAATCTGATTTCCAGGGGAACTACCTGTGACTGCAGGGCGTTGTGTTATTAAAGTGTCAAGTTTAATTACATAAACTGGAAGTTAGAGCACATTCTTGTTTTGATTTGGTGAGGTTTGCATAATTCCACCCCAGGGACATAACAGTCTCCCCCCTGGGAGCTCTGCTTTTGTTTGTTACTGCTCTGTGCTAGATCCAGGGGTATGAAGGGAGATGCTCTGCAGGGTAGCTGACTAGAAATGCTTCCCTGAATGATGATTTCCCCCAGTACCTTCTGATGTGGCTTTTTCTGCTCTTCCCCCCTCCTCCCATGGATCTGGGCTGCCCTCTCTTCTCTGAGCTGTAATTAGCAGACTGCTGATTGTGAGGAGTTATTCTGTGTTCCAGTGGATTGCACTTGATTGCTTGTGTTGCAGCCTGCCCCTTCTGCTGTTGAGTTGCTCTATCAGTCCTGTACTCCTCGGGATGATGAAAACCAGCCTGCCTGTGTCTTCTCTGCAACAGGGGGAGGAATGACAGCTATTTTATGTCCAGTGAGCACTGTGGTTAGTGTTTAGGAAGCACGTATGACAGTAATGGAGAAGCAGGGAGGTCTGGTGTAACCTCAGGCAGGTTAATCACTATCCATGTTGACATTTGAATGCAAACTTTCAGCTGCACGGGGATTTTCATGTGTCTGCTTGGCCGTTCTTCTATTTTTTGCATTAGTATCCTGGTCTAGCCTGGAAGAAAAAAAAGAAAACTGTTCTGCTTTAAGCTTTGTTTAGATTTTTATTTCCCCCCCCACACACACCCTAAATTTAATAGGACTGTGAAAGAAACTCTTTCTCCCCTGGTATCTTGTGCTGCTGTCATTTTTATTTGAATTTTATTATACTTTCAAAGACTTTCTCATTCCAGTTAAGCACTGCAGGTAGAAGAAGTGAACTCAGTTTGTTTATGCACCTGACAGGCTTGAAATGTACCTTCTTCAGCAGTTGTCTCAGTGGTCTCATGCTCCTCAAAATGAGTCACTGCTACAAAATACAGCCCTGCCAGTGCTGGTCTTTCCCTTGGCACGTTTAGTTTGTGTAGTTAATGAGAGAAGCACTTCAGAGGTAATGAAACACTTGTGAAGCTCACACGAGCAAGAGGTTTGAGTTAGTAAGAAGCCCCTATGAAGGAGAGACTCGTGGTGCTCTGGAGAGGCAGAATAACCCAGGGGCACTGAATCCCTGGGCAGTGTGAAAATGCTGTATTCTCAGCATACCTGGACATGCTTTGGATGCTGTAAGTTGCCATTTAAATCTAGCAGCTCAGAAGGCAGAGCAAAAACATCCCGTGCTCCTTGGGAGAGCAGACTTTAGTGGATTAGAGGCAATGGGCTGTAACTAACCCTGGTGAGAGGTATGAAACACTTCCAGACCCTTCAGCCCTGGAGGAGCTGCTCAGGGACACGTGCTGTAAACCTGTGGCCTCCCTTTGGTAGCTTGTGTCATTGTAAGATACCTGATGCCTTCTAATGGGTGGCTGGGGAGAGATGAAGCTGTTCATTTCAAGAGCAGCTTGGTGGAAGGCTGTGTGGAGAGCTCGGATCCTCCTGGAGCTTTTACCTTGTCCCACTGAACCCATTTGGCTTTTAGAACCTCAGTGGGTGTAAATTGGTGAGGACAGCTCTCCCCTCAGACTGCTTTGTTAGCCAGTCACTGTGCAAACCATGCCTTTTGGGATCAGAGCAACTCAAACCTCTGATGCCACCAGATGGTATGACACCAGGACATGGCTTGCCAGAGGTCACTGGCTGCACCTTGAGTCTCTCTGCTTCTGTGTGTGGGCGTTCCTGCTTTCCACCTGCAGGAGCAGGGCTGAGGATGCTCTTGCTGGCTGGGAACTGCTGAAGAGCCTGGAAAGGTGGGTAGGAAGCCACTGGACCCTTCTGGTAGCCACCCTGGTTCTGTGATGACCTTTGAATAACATATCCCCCATGTTTGGGGAGCTGGGGAAGGGACAGGACTGAAATATTTCTCTTTTTTTAATGATGTTCCCATAGCTGAAGGTGGAGCCTCAGCAGTTTTGGAAGCTGTTTGCATTCCCTGTCTCGCCTCAACATATGGCTGTGGTTTTGCTTGTTTGGGTTCTTCCCCTCATCCCAAGTTTTGTAGCCAAGAGCTGGTTTCTTTTGTCCTGCAGAGCTGTTTTGCAAACATTCAGCACACCACTGCTTAATGAAGTTGTGTTCTGCTGGAGCGAGTTGTATGCTCGTGGTAATAAATCAAGAGTTTTACATATATATATATATATATAAACCCCCACACCTGCAACTGTGCAGCCAAAGCATGTGCAAG
>JAOEGS010017995.1:0-10391 GCA_025447755.1 Corythornis vintsioides | reverse complement strand
CCTCTTTCTTTCTCCCTTTTTTTTTTTTTTTTTTTTTTTTTTTTTTTTTTTTTTTTTTTTTTTTTTTTCGAGGGAGCCTCCTTCAAGATAGAGCCCCGAGTCAGGATCGAGCACGGTGGCACCGCACCTGCCCACTACACCCAAGGAAGGGAAAAGAAGAAAAAAAAAAAAAGACCTAACAGAGAAGGAAGGAGGAGGCGGTGGTGGGCTCAGGACTCTGGAAATAATCCCCTCAACCCATTTAAAAATCGTCTTGAATGTGTTGCACGGACAGTACGACGCTACGGCCCCTCTGGGAAGCTGGGAAGAGCTCCTCCAGGCCGAGCTTTGTGCCTGAAGTGCAGGGCTACTCTTTGTTCACCCTGGGCTCCGGGTTAGATAGAGCTTACTGAAAGCCATCACGTACACCTCGCCGTCTCCCAAAATATAAAACCTTTTATTATTATTATTACTATTACTTATTTATTTTTAGAACAAGTTTTCCACGCGGAAAAAAATAAAAAAAAAAAAAAGTAGGCATGAGGTTTTAGGGCGCTGCCCCTGAACTGGCTGGGTGCCCACTGAGAATCTGGGGACACCTCCAGCCCGCCCAGCATCCCGGGAAAAGCATCACCGTCGTCGCTACTTTCGGGTTTTGGCAAGGAGGAGAAGAAGGAGGGGGGGGAAAAAAACCCCAAACCAACCAACCAACAAACCATGGCACCAAACCGCCCGCAAAACCCTCACTTTTCTGGTAGCCTCGACCAAAAGAAAGCGGGACAAATCTTATTAACACGACTGTCAAGCTAGAGACAGATTCCGGTTACATTAAAGCCTTCACAACTTTGCTTTCTGTAATTTTACCTCCTCGGTACTTTTAAAATCAGACACAAGCACATTATTTTATTCTGACCCTTCTCTAGGTCAATCAGTCGCTCAAGGATTAATTGTTCTTACCAAGGCCTGCTCCGCACTAATTTTACTCCAATTCCGTTCTCTCCCTTCTGCCCCAAGACGCACCTTAATAAAACTAAAATTTCTTCAGGTTTTGTTGTTTATGTTTTGGTTTGGCTTGGTTTGAGGTTTTTTTTTTTTGAGAAGGTAGGAATGGAATAATTTAATTAGTTTACCCTCGGAAGGAGACGAAGGTTGAGGAAAATAAGACATAACTATTAAAAAAAAAAATTAAAAGTCCTTCGTCATTCTTCCGCTAATTTTGAGACTGATGATTAATTTTATATCTCCCTTTATGCTTTGCGGGGAGAGTGGTAACAGTGGGAACCCCTGTCCTCCGGAGAGGACCCTCCCGCCCGCTCCGACAGCCGGGCAGGAGCCGCAGCCCCGCGCCATTGTACGCGGCAGCGGAGGGATGCGCGGGCGCGGAAGGAGCGCGCCCGGCCCTTCGGGTAGAACCGCGGCCTCTCTGAGGGAGCGCTGGCCTCGGTGGACTTCCCACGGGGACCGGCACCCCGGGAAAGCAGCAAATCAAAGAGAAAAAAAAAAAAAAAAAAAAAAGGAAGAAGAAAGCGGGGCTGGCCTGGTGATGGGCAAAGCCGGGGAGGAACCACCGCGGCTTAACTTTCCCCCGAACCGCTGGCGGAAATTCCCCGAATAAAGCCGAGCTAGAGCGGGCTTGCGGGGCACAGCCCGGACGGAGTGTGGGATCTCCCCCTCGGAACCGTAGGAAAGGCTTTCAACCCAGGGACAGACCAAAGGCAAAGCAACCAAATAAACACATCTCCCGGGCGTAAATACAACTCACCTTCCCCCCCCACACCTCGCGAAATAGCTCAAACTCATACCTCTAACTAGGATCCTCCTGCAATAGTCCGGATCAGCCGAACTAGATTTACTTTTATTACAGTCTTCCGTAGCTGCAGAGGCAGAAAAAGTCCCTTGCTGATCCTTCAAAAAAGAAGTAGAAATATTTCCTTCAGACCCTTTGCTTTCCTTGCCCTCTTTATGTCCGTTCTTCGAGACCCGGTTAGCTTCAGTCTCTGAACTGCATCTAACGTCCATTTTGTCTTGTTTCCCAAACATGTAGTGCAATAAAAACAAAAACAAAAAAAAGGCAAAAAACAACAACAACAACAAAAAATTACAAAAGAGTAGAAGAAGAAGAAGACGAAGTCTATGTTGGATATTGCACGGCTTAGGGTCAGATCGGTGGGGATCTGTAAAGCACCTTGAGTAAGGAAGGTCGGGTTTTATCCCACTGGAAAAGCAGCCGCTTCCTCTGTCCCAGCGTCCTAATGTGACTGTCCAGCTTCCCAGAGCGCCCAGTGATCAGGTACTCAACAGTACAACTCTAAAATGATTTAATGTCTGCCTTATTACAGAGACATGTAGTTGTTAGACACACAGAGGGACGCGCACTCGCTGTTTCAATTGATTACGGGTAATTTTGCAGCCTCCACATTTAGGTTACCTCATGAATACACTAAATTGTTTGGATAATATATCAGATCGTAATGGATGGTTTGTGTGCTTGTCCCCAATCAAGTAGAGTTTAGCCAGTGAATAAACTGAAATGATTGGTCTTGCTTTCAGGAAACACACAATCAAAAGACTGAGACTTCCAGAAAGAAAAAAAAAAAAAAAAAAGGAAAAAAAAAAGGGGGGGAGAGGGAAAAAAAAAACCTTTGACAAAATTTACCCTGAATTGTTTGCACCATTAGCAGCCATTATTAACTTTCTTCAGTATGCCTTTGACCTCCCGATTATATAGTGGCTTTCTCCAAAGCACGCCAAATAAATCTGAATAAAGCTGCTAGGAAAAGCTGGAAAAATGCAGTTGTAGGGGCGGAAAAATAGGGAAAAAAAAGCCCCCTGAATTCTAAACAAACAAACAGATCCCCAGCACGCACACACACAAAAAGTTCTTCCTTCAAGCAGATCTCTCCAAGGAAGCAGGTTATCTTGGCCAGCAGAAATCCTCCTTAACACATCTCCCCACAGACAGCCATCTTAAACTCCTACCTCTCCTTATTTCAGTCCCGATACTTGCTTTTTGTGCTTCTCCCTCTGTGTGTGTGTGTGTATGTGTGCGTGCATGTGTGTGTGCTAATTCTGCACCTTCACAAACACTGAACCTATTCGCAGAGCCTGCTCATTGAAAAAAAAAAAAAAAAAAAAAAGCCAGCTTTGTGTGCAGTGGATCCAGGAGGGGGGAGAAAGGGAGAGGGGGAGAAAGAGGGAGAGAGGGAGGGAGGAAGAGAGGGAGGGAGAGAGAGAGAGAGAGATAGCCCGTGAAAAATCTCAACTGCGTGATCCACTAAAGGAGAAAAAAAGTTTTACTCTAGCTATTTCATTGTCTCTGCTACAATATCTTCAAGAACCGCAACAGCCAGTAATCCAATAAGACCATTGATTAGGCTACAATGATTCAATTCAAGCAAATGGCCTTGTGCAAAGAGCATGCTCCAGTCCTTCTTGTCACCTTGCAGGGCAGAAGCCCTCTTCATGCTGCTCTCCTTATTCATTCCTTTATGGGAAATGTAGAGCAAAAGGAGTGAAAGATGGCAATTATCTAATTGGACTATTAACAAACAATTCTCTGAGTGTGGCTGTCTGGCAGTGGTTCTTGGGTGAGGTGAAAGGCCACATGTTGCACTGGCCCCATTCACAAAGAGTTTAGGGGCCTGAGAGGGAGAGAAAGAATTTTCCCTGAGAATTTTTCACACAAACGCGGGAGTATCCACCAGGCATGTTCCTCTCTGCCTCGTCCTCTGCCTGCCCCGGCCACTGCCTGGGAATTTTACCCACCTGAAGCAGGCTCGGGGAGCTGTGCATTTTACTGCAGACCATACTGGTGGGTAAGAGCAGAATGTGCTTCCCTTGCCAAGGCTGCTCAGCCCCACCGGCCGCATCCTGCTGGAGGAGCAACAATCCTCATCTCACGGGACTCGGTCTTTGTCCAGGGCAGTGTAACGGAGTGAAGGATCCAGTGCTCGGCCTAATCAACATAAACAGGAAATTCAGGAAAGAAAAGAAGGGGGGGAGGGGAAGAAGAGAAATGAAGGGAAAAGAAAGAAAGGGAAAGGAAGGGGAAAATAAGAGAAAGAAGAAAAGAAAAATAAAGGAAAAGAAATTAAAGGAGGACAAAAGAAAAGAAAAAAGAGGAAAGAAATGGGAAAGAAATGAGGAGAAAGAAGAGAAGAGAAGAGAAGAGAAGAGAAGAGAAGAGAAGAGAAGAGAAGAGAAGAGAAGAGAAGAGAAGAGAAGAGAAGGAAAAAGGAAAAAAAGAGACAAGACTGTTCATAGATATATTTCAATGAGTTATCTTTAGTGGAAATCTTAAATCTTGATCATTTTTCCACAAATCACAGAATAATTTATTTTTATTAGCACTCTTTGAAAAGTCAGATTGAGACTGCGGACTCTCTAAGATTTTCATCAAGTCCCACCAATTCAACTGTATTTATACATACAACTGGACAGACTATCATTATTAAGGGCTGGGTTTCATTTTTCCTTGCAGCCTATGCACCTCAGCAATCTCTTGTGGTCTGTTGTTATTAGTTACTACTTGTATGGCAGTCATACCCAGGGGCCCCAAATAAATCACCAGCCAGCCCCATTGTGTGAGGCTTCATGCAGATATAGAGAGAGGATGGAATGAGTTCATTTCCTCCTTGGATTCGCAATGCTGTGCAAAGGCCTCTTGTGTGAAGGGATGCTGGTGAAACAGAACATTTAAGAGAGATTTGGTCCTTTCAGGGGAGGTGCAACAAGTGGATGCTGATTAGTGAGAACATATTTCATGTAGCTGAAGTATAGGTTTGTGTTTAGCAGGTGAGCTTTGTCGTGTGATATACATAAATATATACATGTGTGTATATATGCATAGGCAAGACAGTATCAACAGTCCTGGCTAGACATGTTTGCTTAACATTAAAACAAACTTCTGTTTCAAACATTTCTTTACATGACAGATATTTCTTTTAGACAGAATAGGCATAATAAATCCCATAAATGGCCTACTGTTAAATACAGAGAGCAATTATAATTATATTTGCATAGGTGTGTGGAAGTATGTATGACATTTCCCCCCATGTTTTTTCATTATGCTAATGTCTAAGCATAGGCTATAATAATAAACATAGAGCTATTGAACTCAATTACACTGAAGCAGGATATCTGGACATTAAATACTGTATTTGTGACAATCTGTTTTGTTTGGGGTTTTTTACAAGGACTCAGTCCAAAGCTCAGGAAAAGCCAGGGGAACTTTATTGTATGTAGTATCTTAACAAATGCATCTCAAAACCCTTTTTGAACATTTAAATCAGTACCATGAACAGGTTTTCCACTATTAAATAAGTTATATTTCTTTTCACACATTAGGAACACAGTGTTGTTGAAGATCTGGAAATGCAAATAATTAGTCTAATCCTGCAGCAAACTTGTAGTGAGCAGACGAGCCTATCCAAATACAGTTATTTTAATTGAGGTCCACTCATCTGCAACAAATAGCAAAGTCCAAAACAACGCTGGGAAATTACATTTTTTACCATTTATAAAGTCAATATTTTCCTTAGTCTAGCAGTTACTAAACTTCCTTTCACTTCCTCCCCCCTCTGCCCCCCCCAAGAAAGACTTTTTAAAAAGCATTCTTGAATATCACATTATTTCAGGATATATTACATCCCCTTCTTGCTGCAATAACTGCAGGGGATCTCTGAAACTTCAGCACACTTACATTTACACTCATGTGCCACAGGATTAGCAGATTAGGAGTTACCTCTTTTCTTTTCAAGCAGTGTTTAAAAATGACTCAGCATTCTACACAGGTAATCCCTGTCTGTACTTTGCTATACAGACTATCTTGTTGCTTTTCAAGTACAGTTTTATTAGTTTGCATTAGAATGTAGAAAAAAAAAAAAGTTTCTCATTCACTGTCACTATTTTTATTAATTCTATATCTATTTGATGGGCAGGAAAGATACACGTTATTGCTACTACTTCCTAAACTCTTCTTCCTCTAATAAGTATTTCTGTCCTAAATTCTCTCTAAGGCTTGCATGCCAAGATAGTAATCACAGTCTGAGCATGGTGCTAAATTGCTACTCAGCTTCAGGGCATATGCTGGAAGTTAAAAGATTCATCAAAAGGATCATGTGTTTAATTCACTTAATTTACTATACGACATGGGCTGCTATCCAAATAATACTCTTTATGTGTATAAGCTTTTGTCCACTTGGAGAGCTGGCTCTTGCCCTCATTTACTATCTCTGCATTGCAGAGTCATCCTAACAGTCTTTGGTAGGTGTCTAAAGGTTTCAGCTGAAGAGGAAACCAGGGCCAGACCAGCACTCACAGACATCTAGGTTAAATATCTAATGATCTGCTCTGCTGTCTGCCAGAGGCATCCAGCACTGCCCAACCAAGGTGAATGTAAGAAGAGTAAAGGCTTCCCCAGCATCCCCAAGCTAAAATGGAATGTCTCCAAGATCTTCTGAATGAAAAATACCAAAACCAAAACCAATCACACACACAAACACCAACAAAACCCAAACCAATGAAAAAAAAAAAAATCCCCTATCTCTGTGTTTAATTGACCTAAGTAGATTTTTCTTCCGTTAGACTATTTTAATTGAGACCATTAGCTTTTGAATTTATAGATACATTTGGCAAGCAGCTTCTAGGCACATTTTTTTTTTTTGATACTTAGCAAAGGGGACATGAACTGGTACATTGGGGATGAGCATTTTCCCAGTTATTTCCAATTAACAGGGATTATGATAGTTACTCAGATACACTACATATGAAAGTGTCAAGTAGTTGCTTTGAAGATGTCCTACCACACATCTAGCACCTTTAGTCCCTGTTAAAGGTTAATGAAGGAAAAGCAGAAAACCTCATTGGTACATGCGCAGGTGATTTGTTTCTCTTGAATGGGATGTTCCTGTCCTGTGGGACACTGTGAGCAGAGACAATATTCAGGAGGTTCAACAGAAAGTTCTTCTCTCATACAGATCTCAGTGCTGTTCTAATCAGCAGGAACTTTAAGCACCTTCTTGAAACAAAGTGCACAGCATTATTAGCAACTCCTGCTGTTGCAATTATTCCCTGATAGGGAGGAAAATGCTATACAATAAGGTGAACAGTAGAAATGTAATCATATACATACTACTGTATATTCAGGGGACATGCAAGAGGCATACATGAAACCCTTAGTAGAAGGCGGTGATTTGTTCTAGTGTGAATTGGCAAGTGAGCCTAGAAATGGTCCTCTTCCCAAACAGGCAAGCACTATACTTGAAGAGGACCATGTTTTTATCTAGAAGCTTTACACTGGATTTTAAGAAAAGGATTGAAGTCTTTGCCTCAGCTCAGCTTTCTGTGTGATGTAGAATATAAGGCTGTCATGTCTGTGGCAGTCTGCATGGAGAAGACCAGTACTAATTCCACTTTCCCCAGGGACTGATGTCCAGATACATTTTTGTTGTTCAATGGCATGTTGGTCCCTGGATCATGATACAAAAAGACATCATATGGTGTGGTTTTCTTTTGTGAAATTAAATGCCACAGGCTCACAAGAACTCTAACAGGTATAATACAAGACAATTTCTGTTTTACAAGTGGGCAATGCTGTCATATATTGATATGAAATAGGGATGCAGCTCTGTTTCCAAATAGGTTTCATCAGCTCTTAAGCAGGTATTGTGTCCTTCATGCCAGTGCCCTATATATTCATCTTAGAGCAAGCGTCCTGCAAGACAACTAAAATAAATGAGCATAATCAACATCTGTTTGAAATAAAGTAGCAGATCAAGATATTATATCTTGTAGCTGTTACATTCCCATGCTTTGTTGTACTCCTGCTCACTAGCCTGATGCAGGCTACAAAAATAGCTGCTTCTTAATTTTCCTGCATACTTTGCCAGTAATTGCAGTATTGTCTCTTCCAGATACTGAACTGAGTGTATTGGCAGGACTCAGCAGTGGTGTTCTGGAGGCCAGTAATAATGAGCACAAGTATCACATGTGTATCATGATTAATCACGTTGTGGTCATTATGAGCTTCCCCGTACAGTTATCAATCTGGACAGTAGATTAATACAAAGCTTTATTGCCTGTATCATGCCCATGGCATATGCAAGCCATCTGAACAATGGTAAGACATGATTCTTTTCATGAGGGAAAACTGTGAATTAAGAGGAAATACTGTTTGTTCTCTCAGAGCAGATTGAGAGCTTTTGGTTTCAGCCTCAGCTATGCCACCGACTGCCTCTGCTAACCACCAGCACCTGAACACTCAAACTCCTAACTTTATTTCACCAATCCTGGCAGGGGTATTAGCATTACCAACTTTGCTTTAACACTCATGGCTATTTACCATCTCCAAAGCTGTTAGCCCATGAGCTTTTACTGTCAGTGCTAAAGCTCTTGTCATTCTATTAATTCCCATAGTCAATACAAGAAAGCTTGAATGTTTAAACAGAACGAGTTTGCAAAGGTGATGTGTTCAGAGTAGTAGATGTGATCTGTAATCATCTCAATAGTTAGAATTTTAACATTGAAGACCTATGAATCTAAAGAAAAAAAATGTTGGATTTTTGATTAAAACAATTCAGTTCTTTAATTTTGAAAGGTAAAGTCAGATCAGATTGAACACAAAGCATATCTCAAATACTCATAATCATGGTCTCAAGGAGCCAGGGGAAAGCTGTACAGTCTTGCTGAGCTGAGTCAGTTCCTTAGGTACCATCTAGTAATGTACCTGGATGATCAGAAGCCATCCCTTTGCTCTAGAGAACCTGGTTCTGTCCTCTTCCCCCTTCACAGTTTAAAGCCCTTTCAATGAGCCCTGTTAACTCATGTCCTTTACCCCCTTGAGCCAGCTGAACTCTGTCACCAGCAGACTCAGTGCTGTATAAACTTCCCCATGATCAACAAAATCTAATATTCTGTCAGTGGCACCATATGAACCATATGTTGTCAGATGTATTTTCCTCTTCCAGTATTCTTCCCTGCTATGGGAGGGATTGAGGAAAACACTATCCCTGCACCTGAGCCTTCAGCCTACCTCCCCAGTGCCTTGAAGTCCTTTTAATTGATTTTGGACTTCTCTCTGGAACCTCATCACTAGCAGCCTGGGTAGTAATAATCAGAGGGCTGCACCAGACCAGAGGGTTACCTAGTAACATCTCTAACCTGAGCCCCAGGGAGGCAGCACTCCCCTGTGGTATGGATCTAATCAACATACAGGGCTCTCTGTTACCCTCAGAATGGAATTTCCTATCACAATTAACCTCACCTTTTTCTTAATAAAAGTTGTCCTAAGATGTGAGGGTGAGTCACTCACCCTGGGTGTCTCCCTGGGTGGACCTTCTCATTTTCATTTGTTTGGTCCTTAATTTCCAAAGCCCTGTACCTTTTGTGCAAGGACAACTGGGAAAGTGAGGGAGGCCAGAAGGGGATTTGCTTGGCTTCCTGAGGAGGAACCTGTATCTATCTCCCCCAGTCTCTCATGTCCCTTCTTCCTCCTGCCCAGCACCAAGAGGGGAGGGGATCCTCTGCTTCCTGTGAATCCTCTATTTGTTGCCTTTTCCCCTGGGTGTGACTCCACCAGTGTACCTTTCTCACACTCCCTGATGCTCCTTAACCTTTCCAATCACTCTTCCAACTCCACCAGCCAGCTGAGCAGATCATTCAAAGGGATCTAAAAAATTTGCAAACCAAACTCCTCAAGCACATTTATGGTAGAAGACACATTCCACATCCAGAAGCAAAAGAAGGATCATTTATTATGTTTTTAAGTTCCTAGAAGGAAATAATCTACTGTAATATATGTAAGAGAATAAAACATCCTGGAGTTTGGATCTGTGCCGGTTGAATTCTAAGATTTTCTTTTGCATGAAAGGTGTAGTGCTTGTCCCATGGTAATTGCACTGTCAGGAAGACTATTTGGGCAGAAATATGACATTAGCAGGGTTTTTTACATTATCACTCAGTTTCCTATTAATAGGTATAAAGGGTATTATAGTACTTATTAATGTATACAACAGAGAGATACAAATCTCAAATAATAGTATGTTTCTAAAGACTAGGATATTCCTAGGGTGTTGTTTGGTTATTTATTTTGCTAGGTTGTTTCTATGCACTGATATCAGAGAAATGAATTTCTATTAATAATATTTAGATTCCCCATATCTGTTTGTGCTCCTGATAGATTAGATGCTGTGCAAAATGACTGAGTGTGCTTTATGGCATTTACAACCTGAACAAGATTAACTGGATAAGAGAAGAAATACATTTTGTATTATTTCTATAGATGGAAGAAAATGTTTTATTTTACAGATGGGAAAAAAAAAAAAAAAAAAAAAAAAAGAGCTGATGGAAAACGAGTGGCTGTTTGCTGCCTGAAGCAAACTCTGGCTACAGGTGATTTCCACCAGCCCTGGGGT
>JAOEGS010017994.1:14626-25731 GCA_025447755.1 Corythornis vintsioides | reverse complement strand
ATATTAAAAAATCCAGTTTCATATCATTTTCTACTATAAGAACAGGACACCAGCACTGTCTCAAGAATTATTTTTCCTTTCTCCTAACTTATTTCAAAAAAGACATACCTGTTATCCATCTGAACACATGTGGTCCAGTCAGCTAGTGCTGGTTCTTGCCCACTCTGCTTCCATGTGTACAGGGTAATTTTCCCATCCTCTAAACCCACTGCAACAATATATCTATCAAGAGAATAACTGGATTAGTTCTGAAAGAGATGACAGTAGGCAGCTCAGTGAAGCTGACTCTAATGCAAGCTGGAAAGAACTAGCACTCAACAACATCATGTTGCACCTTGCCCTTCAAATCAATATTTATTCTCCATGAGAACAACAACAAAGTCAAAATAAATAACAAAAATATCACCATTTATATCCCAGCTGATTCATAAAATTGAGCAAAGCAGAAACTTGCAAAATATATAAGGCTAGGAAAAAAAAATAAGGAAGTTATCACAACATCAGATCAGACTACTGCTGGAAGAATGAATGTTTGAGGCAATGGCCATGCCCCCCACCTTTTTTTTTTTCCTTGTTACACTGTTTGAAGAAGTCACCATACATCTGAAAACAAGGCTAGGAAAGGGAAAAAACCCAACCAACCAACCAAAAAAGAGGCCATTCAGTCAAACAACACTCAAAATATTTGACAGGTAGATGTTAGGAGCTGTTAATTGACTAAAGGAAAAAAAAAAAAAATAATCCTAGAAAGTTTTCAGTTGGAAGTTTTCAGTTTTCAGCTCATCTAGTCCAAGCCCCTGCAGTGAGCAGGGACATCTTTAATTACAGCAGGTTGTTCAGAGCCCTGTCCAACCTGACCTTGAATGTTTCATTCATTCAGATGGGGCTTCTACCACATCTGCAGGCAACCTGTGACAGTGTCTCACCACTCTATGTGCAAAAGAAAATTCTTCTATCTGAAATTTATGCATCTGAATCTCCCAGCTTTTAGTTTAAAACCATCACAACGTGACCTGTTGCAACAGGGCCAAGGATTTCAGTTCCAGTTCCCCACCAGGGACTGGGAGAAGGAGCACAAGTGGGATAGAAGAGAGGCTGATGATGATTAGCTCTGAGCTCCAGCAGGTCTGGTGACTGGTTCCCCATGTATCTTGGTGGAGAATGGGCAGATTACCAAAGGATGGCCAGTCACCCCTTAGGCAGAACTGGTGTAGGAGACTTCTCTCATCTGTGTGGATGGAACTAGCCCTGGAGAGTGAAGACAGCCCACCTGGCACATCCAAGCCCCCTGGCAAAGCAAACCCCTGGCTGAAAGAAATGCCTTTTGCAGATTCTGTTTATTCTACAGAATAAACACATGGCTACTGTCTGAAGCAGAGTCTCCTTCCACACATGTGATCTGCTTCAGGCACTCAGTGAGTGCAGGGACCTCCTGAACTTACCTCCCTTGAGAGCTTGGGTCAACCAGTGGGTGTAATTACTTGCAAACGAAACACAAAAAGGCATGATGGGAAAAAGCAGTACCTTCCACCAGGAGTAAGCACACGGCTGATGCTAACAGCAGTGACAGAATCCCCAGCATCCAGTACTGCTGAGCAAGGCTTGATTGAATCAAACATCTTCTCTTCAGTAGTGACAGGTAAATCACACTGGCCCCAGATAATGACCTGGAAGAAAGAAATGACCCCTAAAATAGTAAAAAATATATATCTACAGAGTTGACTTCTTAAACAGTCTGTCTGATTTCGTTAAAGATACTGACAACAGATTCTGTTTATGAAAGTTAAAGAAAAACTCAGACACTCTTAAGAGTTATGTGACATATGCTTGTCTTACTGTATGTAAAATAAGGGAGGAAGACCAACTGGCAGACCAGTCTTGTACATATGAATGCAAGCACTTTATTTAGCATATGAAAGTCTCACTGATTTCTGTGGTGATCAACACAACGAGCTTTTTGTGTATTTATAGAATATGGGCTCATTAGAACACAGCATTTGCTAATCTAAAAGACATTTTAAATAATTCTGGGCTTTTAAAATTCCTTTTATATTAATTACCTTTTTGTCCCGACTGCCAGTGATGAAATACTTGCTGTCTGGTGTCCAGTCACAAGACCAAATGATTCGACTGTGGACAGCTGTACTTTTGTCTGTGTGAGCACAGCAACTAAAAACTGGTCCTGGAATAAAACATACAGAGGAAAACCCTTGCTTGAACTATTCTGCATACTAAAGGAATTGGTATTTTACTTTAGGTAAGAACTGCAAGAAAACTCTGATGTTATTCCACTCAAAGCAACTGAGAATACTTAGGACCACAAAAATATTTTTTCCAACACTGAATTAACACTAAGTTAACTAGCATTCCTTCAAGACCTATCAGTCAGCCCTCATAGCACTAAAACAGTAGGACCAGTTTAAACTTTCACACACATACCTGTTTCAGAAGAATTTAAATCAAAGTGTGAAGTCCTTCAGGTTCCTTCTATGCAAGTTTTGATAAGAACATTGACTTGAAAAGATTTAGTGCAACACTTACCACGTGTACACATATCCCCAGTAATTTCACCAGATTTTCTATTTAGCATCAAACAGTATTTAATGCCTGAATATATTCTTCTCCACATTTGAATTCCCTTTCTAGCTTTCCTATATGCCATTAATTGCACTTCTAGAAGCCACAGATGTGGCTTAAATTTCCTTAAATGTAAGAAAAAAAGCCATTAAAATATTTTACCCATTCTCTTCTGAATACTTTGTAAAAGAAAACCAACCAACCAACCAAAACACCACCAACCAAACAAAAATACAAAACAAAACCAAACTAAATCCCAAAAACCAAACAAACTCTGAAGTCTTCAAATGTGTGTATCCACATATCTTACCTGACTCTGATGAGTCTTGTTTCCTCCACAGTGACCAATTCCTGTCTCTAGAAACTGCTAACAAAAATTTGTCATTAGGAGAAAATGCCAGCTGAGTAACAGTCAGATTGTGAAATGACAAACTCTGCAGTTTCTTCCAAGAAGAGGTGCTCCATAAAATAATTGCTGCATGCTCTTTCTTGGAAGCCTGTATGGATGAAAAAAGATGCCAGTGATAAATAATGAAAGCAAATAGAGATGTCATACTTTTTAAGATACTCAAATAAGGGAGCTTGTTTTAAAGCCTGAAATCAAATTAGAATCAGTTTTCCAGTGGGAAGTTTCAAGATTGCTTCACTATTTTCTACTAAGAAAATGTTTTATACATATATTCCTTAGAATTTACCTTACAAATATCATCAAATGATTCATATGTGATTTACAAGCAATAGCTTCTCTGCACTCACTGTCACCTTTCCATGGCAACTGTCACCTATACAAAATCTTTCACATTCAAGTGAAAGGACAGAATGCAGTCCAAACTGAATTCTGACTCCTGCTCTGTCAGCCCTAGAAATCTGGTGGTATTTTTCACTAGATGGAGCTAGAATCTTTTCTTACCTTACAGGCTGAAGCAATTAGAGTGTTGGAATTATTGCAAGCAACACAAAAAATTTCGTATCCATGTCCATATCTGAAATAAATGTGAAAAGATATTTAACACATTGCAGTAAATATCAAGGTTCTTACATTTAATTTCAATCCCTTTGCAAAAATGCAAGGCACTTGCCAGGAATTCCTCACCACTGTTTCAGTTTTACATCCTAAGTAATTCCTAATAATGTTCAGCACTCAGAAATGTTTAGTGTCTTAGCACAACTTCTGCTGTAATGTAATCTCACATATGTGGACTGGATTTAACAGCTAGGCAGAAATGCCACACAGGCTAACACAAAATCACAACACAGACTGCAAGTGAGAGTATAATCAGAGATTAAATCTATAAACAGAGGACAAATATCAGCTAAATATTAGTTGAGGGAGGGGTTTCTTTTGATTCCTAACTCTGAAGAGATGAACAGTTCTCTTAACAAACTCCTTTGGTCAGCAGTGTTGCAAAGAAGTTCTTCTATAGGATTGATGTGCATGGCTGTTTTGGCTGCAAGTGAAATCCCATCTGTTTAAATAACAAATGACTGTCTAGAGCCTTTGAATGGAGTCCAGAAGATTTGCTGCTGGGCATATCCCACAGACAGACTCCCACACTCAGGACTGAAGGTTGGCCCTGTGCTGTCTTTTCATGAAGAGTCCCTTTTTGGAAGGGGTAACTATGCCTGGAGGAGCACAGTGAGAGAGAAGGGGGGAGAAGGACCTCATTAAATTATCATAATAGTATAATTATAATCATAATATATTAATAATAATATATTATCAAGTTCTCATCATACTTACTTTTAAAGCACATTCACTTTTGAAAGCACAACCTTTTCACTATTTTGCAGTGAAAAACATTGAAAGTCAAATTTCTAAAGCAGTATTTATTCCATGAGAAGTACTAATCTGAAATTTCAGTGAAGGAAAGTTAACCATGATGTCTCCAGTAAAGACAGGAACATTAGTGGCAACAGGAGATGCTGTTTACAAGAGTGTATGAGCCTTGTAAGTATAGAAGCTGCAGCAGAACCCCCTCCCCTGCCTCCACACACTCTGTCTGATCCCCTCATTAGGTAGTACAACACCAAAAAAAGGTTCATGCTGGAAAGAAGCAGTGGCATGAATGAAAAATGAAATGACATTTTCAACCACAAGCAAATTTGTCTTAGCAATGTGCAGTTCATAGCATTTTTTTATGCACAGGTAAACTGACTGGGCTTCCAAAGTGTCTAGACAAATAACTACAGTCATTACACAGTGTCAGAAAGGATCTCTCAAGAATTCCAAGTGTATTACATGAAATGTTCATACATATAAACATGGATATTTATGTCAACATTTAGTCTTTCATCTCAGCCTGCTGCATAGAAACTCTCTATGGTCATTTTCCAAGTGGATAAAAGATTAGCATGCTCACAGGGTTTGTCATATCTCCTCTATTTTAAAGTTGTTAGATTATGTAAAATAAAATAAAAATCATCAAGTTCTTCATACTAAAATCTATTTGAGCAAACACTTTGCAAAACCCAACACTAATCCTTCAAATTTCAGTGTTGGGTTAGAGCTGGGAATGCACAAACATCAATGACAAACAAGCTATTTTTAGCAAGTCAGTTCCTCACACTGTTTTTCTGCTGCTATGGTAACTTGAAATCTATATTATGCAATTTCATGTTACCTCTTTCAAGATTATCCTGAGCAAAACCCCTGAAAAATCTATGAATGCTTCACATCTTGTTGCCCCTGAAACAAGTGCCTCTAAAACCAGGAAAAATTGTTCAGGTAAGTCACCTGAAGAGCACTGTAAAACACATTTATTTTAATGAATGCAGGATATAAAAGCAGAGAGACAGCATTTCTGTAGCAGAATATCAGAGATTTAATGTCTCACTATATTGGAGAAATGTCAAAGAAAAATGAGAATAAATGTTGGTGTTTGGGTCTTTTTCACTACTTAAAGATCTCTCATCAAACCACAGATGTGAGTAGGTGCTGAAGACTGAAGTGTAGCCTCATCTTACCAGGACCCTTAGTGTAAAAATAAACTGATCATTCTCCTTTGCAAATTGCTGTGAATCTCAGAAAAGAAGGAAGAAAACACAAATGAAGATTTCTAAAACCTTGCAACCTCAAAACACTTCTTGTCATGGCCATGTACCCCTAGACACATCCTATTTTGGCTTCTGCTTCTGTTGCATTTCACAATTTCTCTGTTAGGCTTTAGGAAGAAGTTTCTTATTTGATGCTTCAGCCTGTACTTCCATACCTGAAATCATTGAAGATTTTTAAAAATAGCTTTGCACTAAACAAAACAAACATATTTCACTGGTACAGAAACAACTGACTGAACAACATCAGTCCTAACTGCCAATTCAGCATTTTTTCTTTATTTTTTTTTTTTTACAAGCAATACACTTCACACAAAGCCAAATCAGGTAGCAAACCAGGAAGAATTACAAGACCAAACTGCAATAATCTGCAGCAACAGCTTTCTAGAAATTTTGGAAATTAAAAAAGAAAAAAAAAGAAAAAAGAAAAAAAAGGAAAAGAAAAAGAAAACTTACAGCTTCTGAATTTCAGGCCACAAGGTATTCTGCAGCAAATGATCCTCTGGAGGAGGTTCTAAAAGACATTTGTACAACATACTCAAATAGGATACTAAATAATCTAAAATCAGCTAAATAATGTTGCTAGTTTATAAGCAATGACCCTAAATTCTCTATTTCATACAATCAAAATGATCCTCTTACCTGTAAGGATCAAAGGTTGAAAATAAATCTCAGGATACTGATTTGAAATGCTGTTATATGTTTCTTCTTCCTCAGCTGGCTGAACAGCCACATCTCCTATTTAAATAAGGATTTAATTAGCTAGAGAACATACTTGACAGGATGGAAAATATGACCAATTATATAATAGTAAAATAATATATTGTTTTTACAAGTTATTGAAATTAAATGTCTCTGTTTCCAGAGCTACAGTAATAAGAATATTAGATTTATTTTCATACACATGGGAATAGAGAAAGGTAAAAAAACCAAAATAATAAAGTAACCTTTGGACTCATTCTGTTCTGAGAATGACCCCTCTCCATCAGCACAGTCTCTGAAGACATTCTTAAAGACACTTGGATTTGCCTGAAAGAAGCTGTCACCAGGAGTTGAACTTGTGCTTCCCCAACATTAAACCTTTTCTTCTGTATTTGAAAACGTTCAAAGCAAAAATTCATCAGAAGTGATGAATTCCTAAATTTCATGTGGACCTTCTAAAGGAAAAGCCCTGCTTGTAGAAGTGTATCTATAATTTGCAAACTTCAGCAAAACTGCTGAGGGCTCAGTCCTTAACTTCAGGCAGAAGTACCAGAAGTAGCTGAAATTACTCAGTAAATTAAGTTAAAATTCAATGTTGTCCTTCACTTTTATTTCAGGAAATTACACAAGACATGAGGGGACGTTTACAGGAGAAACCAAGGCAGAGAAATGTAGGGAAGATTCTCACATGTGCTTCTTTAAAAGTCCCACATTTAGATGTTACCAGAAAAACAAACACTGAACAATGTTATTTCTAGAGTCAAAACTTGCAGTCAATAATCATTTTTTTACAAATCTAACATAGACATATGCTAAAAACAATCATTTAAAAAAAAAGTTTCCTCATAAAGAACCAATATCAATATTTCTTATTAGTCATACCTTCAAAAACAGCTTTATTGGATAATCCCAAAGCTGGCACAGTTGCACCTTCTGGAAGATCAGATTGCTGAATTAAAATAAATAAGTAAATAAATAAAAATAAGAAGGCCTTTCTCTTTAAACAAAGCCCACATGAAACACTGATATCATGGATCAAACATAGCACTCAGAGGAAGAGCTGGTAAGGAAAGTCTACATAAAAGTAAAATAATTACATCTGTCAGCATTATTTGTACAATGTCATCAACACAAATGCTTGCAAAGTCTTGCAGAAATAAGGAACTAAATAGCTACTTATGCAACTTCTTAGATATTTCAATTGTTAAATGAAATGGAAAGATGAATCCATCTCTGAGAAACCAAACTGAGAGCAAAGAAAGGATGGCAACTCTGCAATCTTATGTTTCCATAGAGTAGGAAAGTATTTATCAGCAGCTAAGAACTATAATGTAATAGGCCTCCAGAAAGTTTCCAGTGCCAAGAGGAAATAAAACACGAGCAAGTATAAAAGTAATTTATATGCAGCAACTAACAGTGCTGAAAGCTTTACTCTATTTCCAAGCATACAAAAAAATAACAAACACACAGCCAAGCAACAATAATTACATCTAGACAAGACACCCTTAAATTAAGAAGTATATTCCTAGGCTTTACCATTTGCTTTCAAATCACCCAGCATGTACTTATTTAAAATTTACCCATACTCCTTGCAATCTTTAGTCTTAAATCCAACCTGTTTGTAAGACAACACCATAAAAATACACAGGAAAGAGCACACATAGAAGCAAACAGAAAGGGAAGGAAAATGGTCAGGTTTCAGAACAAGTATTTTTATGGTTTTTAGTGCAGTTTGGTGTTTTCCAACGCATTAATTTTCTTTACAGGAAAGAGGGCTGTCTTCACTTAGCATTGCCTCAGCACACTTACATGGGAGCACAGCTCCTCCACTGGCATCCCAGTGATGTTGCTGAAATTTGCTATGAAGTTCTTGGGAGCACGGAAAACTCGAAGCACTTTTTCATCTGCCCCTGACACGAACTGGAAGCGGCCGAGCATCGCCAGGCAGCGCATGTCGTACCCGTGGACTTGAGGCCTTGCAATTTCATGCCAGGTCACCTAAAAGGCCAGACATGCAGTTAAAACACAAATTCTCCAGCAAGAGAAGTTCTTCACCTTCCTACAACACAAGGCAAAGCGTGGCACTTGAGCTGGGATGGCCACAGTTTCTGTGTGGCCCTGGTAGAAGGAAATCAAGGAGCTGGGTGGAGCCAAATTTGCTCCTAGGCCTCAGAAGATTTGATGCCTCCCACAGCTAAGAGCTTGCAGAGTGCCTTATGTGACTTCAGTGTAGTTCCTGACAGTTGCCTGAATTAATTAGTACAGTACTACCAGAAAAAAAGATGTATTTGTAGATGAGGAAAATGCATGAGCAACTAGGAACAGGAATTTCTGCATTGCTAGACAGCATTTCCCACACTAAAATGGAGGCATTTTGGAAGACATCAAGTTATTCAAGAATAATTCTTCCTTAAAAGTTGCTCACACAGGTACCAGCTGCACTCATGCAGTTCTAATAATCATTCCAGTAAAACAATCACAATCAAACAAAATAGTGTAAAAAAAAAATACAGTAAGAACTTAGCTTAGATTACTGTTGTGCAAAAACCCACAGGCAGAGTTTCTTTGTGATTACCTGCAGCAGTGCTTAGCCAAGTGTTAAACAAGGACAGCAGATGGTTATTAGAATCAACCACATATTGCTCCTTCTGAATTACTGCACAACCTGGTTTTTAAGACCCTAGGAGAATACTTACTGAAGGTAACCCAGAGGTGAACTCAGGATTAAACAGCAGCCATGCTATGTGATGCTAAAACTCTGTCACTAGCATTTTTAAAGTGAAAATATTTCATAACGAATGACCAAACCAAGCATTTATTTACACATGCAGTTTTGAACAGATCATGACTTGGGAAAACTTGGGGTAGGAGTTAAATTCAGGTGACTTGTTCCAATGTCAGGACAGACAAATCCTCTTTAACCAAGCTCACTATTTTTTTTTAAATAATACCTCTGAGCCTTGATTTCTTTTCCATGGAGCAAAGAGTCTTGTAGTTTGATCAGAACCAACACTGATGACAAACTCTCCTTCTGGATCCCACTTTACATCTTCTACACTGTTAAAATGTCCTGAAATCACAACTTCTGGAGTCCATTCTTTCTATCAAGAAAGTCAACAAAGAGTCAAGTAGTTTTCAATGGACTGACTGGCATATTCTAACCACAATAAAAGTATCTATGACCTTACTAAGAAAACAAACAAACAAACAAACAAACAAACAAAAATGACATTTGGAAACAGCAAATGATTAGAACTCGGAGTGGCCAAAGAGAGACAAAATACTGATTATTTATTGCTCAAAACTAGAAGAAACTTGTGGTTTTGGTTCAGCTGCCACTTCTGAACACAAGACAAACAAGTCAGTGGAATTGACTAAACTCTTTTATGGTTCCCACAAGGAAGCAACAGGTTTTAGAGCCTGGGAGATTGAAACCTCCCTTCTGTGCAGAAATGAGGCTCCTACAGATTATATTCTGAGAATTATTTTAATAATTTAAAATTTACTGTTACATTTTTCTTTTAACAACAGGTCTTACCTCAAGTGACATAAAAATATTTTAATTACTACTACTAATTCAAAGCAACATACCTTATTAATGGCATCTTGTTTCCAAAGGTGTAGTGCTCCATGAAAAGCATGAGCAATGATCATTGAGCCATCTGGACTGAACTGGCAGTCAAAAAATCCAAGGGTGTTGCCACCCACTTCACCTACCCGTACCTGAATTAACAATCAGAAGTGAAATATCCTTAGAAATAACCTTCCATTCACATAAACTCATCCTAATCTCAGGAGATGAGAGTGCAGCAGTAGGCAACAGTTCACACTACACACAAAAAATACACTTAAAGAATATTTTCATTGCAAAATTAAGCCTTAATTTATTCTTCTTCAAGTAGAAAGGCACTTTTCAATGGAACAGGGAAAAATTTAAATCCACTGAATGTCATTTTTTTTTTTCTCCCAAGAGAGGATTTGAACTTTCTTTGTGGAAAGACCATAAACAATGGTTGGCAAAACCCAACACGAACTATTTCAGCTGAACTAATGTAATTTGGAAAAGCAGGTCAACTGAAAACAGACACCTACCAATGAATTAGAGAAATCTGGTTGTACTACTTGTTTATTTAGGATGATCCCCATTAGAAAAGTGTTCAAAATACTATAGTGCAACAAGAGTGCCCAGTTCAAAAGGAAGAAAAACCTAATGACACAGCCCATGAACACATTCCTGGGAGTAAAAGGAAGCTTGTGAATTGCTTGTCAGCAGCTCTATAGGAGCTGCCTGGGTGCATATTCCCACAGGGATTAACTACAAATAATTCAGGAAGGCTTCACTCCCCTTCAAAACTCCCCAGTACAATAATAAGAAAGCAAACAAGCTATAAAAAAAAAAAACAGAGTGATGCAGCACATCATTCTTGAAAAATAGTTTTCCCTGCTACACAGGCTGTCCCAGCCTTTATAGATCTTTTTTCCCCCCCCACTTGACACACAGTGTTGGAAGTGCAACTGGAACACACTATGTATTTGAGAGACTGACACTTGCCTGTTCTAGCCAGACTCCAGATTCCTTATCAGGTTCCCAGATGATGACAGTTTTGTCCATTGATGCAGACAATATCCTCATTGGTTGCTGTATGCTGCCATCTACAGTACAAGGAAAACAATTAGCCTACAACCTATGAGAATACTCTAAAATAATAAAACAAAATAAAAATAAAAATAAAAATAAAAATAAAAATAAAAATAAAAATAAAAATAAAAATAAA
>JAOEGS010017992.1:5853-32924 GCA_025447755.1 Corythornis vintsioides | reverse complement strand
AGAGCTCTGTCACCCTCACTGGGAAAAAGTTCTTTCTTGTGTTGACCCTAAACCTCTTGTGCTCCAACTTGCACCCACTGCCTCTTGTCCTGTTCCTTCCTCTATCCTTACTCTCTAGAGACAATCTCCCCTCCCTCCACATATATTTCTAGGATTTTTTTTTAAACTACAGTATATACATCACTTGGATTTTTTTTAACTGGGTGACGATGTTAATGAACAATACAGAAGAATACTGTTGCTAATACTAGGAAGAAAATTAATGTGTTCTGAACAGAAGTGAAATATTTTTACATCTAGTTTCAAATAGCATAAAAGTACATTATCTGTTATTTATAAATACAGTACCAGCTTTTTTAACCTACATGATGAAAACCAGCATTATGATTAAAATATATAGCTAAGAGTGAGCTTAAGGATGCTCATATTTTCTAATAATTTCACTGAGTGCAGCACCTGCAGTACATCTTCATCACAGGCTTAGAAAAAGCCATGTTTGAGAGATTTGCTTGTAAAGAGCTGCAGTGTGGGTCTGACCAAAACAGACTTCATGGAATTATTGATTGAGTTCACACTAATGCACCCAACCTGCTTGAGATCTATACTGTTAGCATGAATAAGTATGGATGGTAACTGGATTTAGCTTTGACAGCAAGCTCAGGAGATGTTCCACTGACAGTTCTGACATGGTTAACAAAATAACACATCTATTGTGAATTGAATCTAAACACTAAGATTTTTGCTGAATTTGTTTTGCTTATTTTTGACTTGGCCTAAAAAGCACAAAAACTCAGAAATTAGAAGATGAAGTTTTACCAGGGATAAAACAGCAACATCGTGACATAAGGGAGGAGGAAGGGAAGAATAAAATGTAAGAAAACAAACAAAAAACCAAACAAAATAAACAAAATATATCACTATTTTAATATAAAGTGATGAAGTGAGAACTGTATTTAATATCAATTCAGTAACAGTTGTAAGCTATTCCTTCAGTAAACTTCTTCAGACTGGCAGAAAGTATCATGTGAGAACTTTCTCAGATATTTTCAACTATTTCAGCAGTTTCTGAGAATAAGGACTAGAATAATTGGAAATAGATGCCTAAAATTTGCATTAGGCTCTACCACTGAGACAAAATTCAGATTATAGATTTCCCAACAAATATTTGATGTCCACAAAAAACTGTCACAAAAATAATAATAAAAAAAAAAAGCAAACCACAAAACAAAACCCAAACCCAACTATATCCCAACTCTCAGGCATAAATTAATTTCAAAATAATTTCAAAGTGCAATAGATAAATGGATAAAAATATAAACACTGGAAAACACTTCAAACCTATATTTTAGAGTCTACATTGTAAAGAATATATTTATGCAGGTAGTAATACTTTTATGCTTGAAATACACGGAATGTTAAATATAGAATATGATGGTAATTCATAATCATTTAAATTAACAGAACTGGGACCTTTTTTTTTTTAGAATCCATATAAATTTGACAACGAGCTTATGTACTTAATTTCTCACTAAATTTTTTAAAAGCAGTTTGAATTTTTTTAAAAGTAACGATTTTGCTTATTTTTTTCATGAATGATATGTGATATGCACATGGCTATGATCTGTCAGAAGGGCTGTCATTCTAATACTGACATTTTCCACAGTGTTTCTGTCACTGTAGATTAGAGAAAAAATCAGCAAGTATGATTCATAAGACTTGAACTCTGGTTAACTTCAGCCCTAACTCAGATTTCACTGATAGCTTAGTGTTAAATATAAACTGATCATTTTGTTGCCCATTCTTTTGAAGGGAAAAATCAAATTCTATTCTCTTATCCCACATGCCATTTAAGTAAATTACATTAATTAGGTTTTGATTGCCCAGCATTTTTGCCATTACTAGTAAAAAACCCAGAGGATTAGTATGGAACTGACAATGAGCATCAGAATTATTATTATTATTATTTGGCTTTCTCTTGGAATAAAATGGCTTTACCATGCTTACACTCTGATAACAATTGCCTTGCAATTTCTGCCTAATGGGTCTGGTTTAGCTCTTTGAATACTAAGTATCAAAAAAGACCCTAACAAACCAGGGCATTCACTGCCTAACAAACAAAAGCCCTTTACATTAAGTGAGGATGAGGAAATAGTGCAACTTTTAATCTTTACAGAGTAACAAAGGAATGGAAGCAAGTGAAGTTACAAAAAAAAAAAAAACCAACAAAAAAACCAAAACCCAACAAAAACAAACCCCCCAAAAACTTGTTAGCTGTGCTAGAAACAGTCTTCGTTTGAGGCAAATTTATTTTGTTAAACTAAAGCAGAGGGCTAAAGCAAGCTAAGATTATTCTACACAATAGAGAAAATCTGTGGGCTTATGAGGTATTATCTGAGAATGAAAGAATTAAATTCACCATTTGTATATTAGCAAAATATCTAGAACATTTGTAACATCATAATTTAAGAACACCTATTAGGAAAAACCATAATATGATTTCACTCCACCTGTCAATCAGGTCATTTGTAGATTTATAACCTACAGATTTATGTATGTGTCTCATTTTTGTTGGTTATTTTGGGGGATTTTTTTTCTATGCTACCCATATTAGTAGTAGAATAACAGCTTTCTTTCACTGTCTGGAATTTAATCATGTGTATCATTCATACTGTGTTTAAAATTAACAACTAAGATTTCCTGAAAAATGTCAAGGAACAGCTGCAGATTTTGTGTCACTACAAGCAGCAGTGGATATTTGAGTTATGGAAGCAATAAAACATACAAAATGAGGTTTTGTCATTCAGACTACACAGCACAGAAAATCCTGCAATGTTTATAACAACAGGAAAATAATTTCTTGGTGATAATTGCTTAAGTTCAAGAAATTAAATTTAATGTTTTAGAACATCAAACTGTGATGGTTGCCAGCTTAAACAAAACTGCTAAATCAATCCAGCCAGTGTTTACTCAAGCAGGATGAGACACAGTAGGAAATGTAAAGAAAATTCCTTTTTTAAAAAACAAGTAGGTAAAGTTATCATAGTTTCTGTTGAAGCAACTTTCACAGAAAAATGCTTTTCTCTATTTTCTGCCTAGCTGATATTAAATAAATCAGTGTTCCAGTATGAAAAAAACCCCAACTTTTTAATCTTTATAAAAATCTCTGGTTTAGATAAGGCCATCAGCAATCATTAGCTTCCTCTATCTACAGTTTCTCTACACAAATCTCTAAATAATCTTCTGCTCTGGGATTCACTTTTCCACCACAAAGGTTGCAAACTTCTGTCTGCCTTTAAGAAGGGTTGGTAGTGTATGGATAAGCCACCTCTATGTTACTCCTCCCATGAAGAATAAGCCATAATAGGACTTGAGGAAAAGGCTGATCTGGAACAAGATGTAAGCAACTATAAAATTCAGCCTGTAAGCTGCTTGCTGTGTATATACTGTTCATATCTGAGAAAGAACAAATGTAATGTGATACCATATACAGTTATAAACAGTATTTCCAGTTTACTGTCAAGAAATATTGCATCTGATGCATAAAACATCTGATCTAAAAATAATAAATATCCATTTTTAGGAGAAAAGCGTTAGAAAAAAATGCACTGCTTCTGAAGAAGGGAATTAAGCCATGAAAATACAAAGATCCTTGAATATATTCATAACGTAAATATGAAATTACAAGATCCCATTACCTAATGGCAGAATAAATTACCAGCAATTCATAGCATGGTCTAAAACCTAACTGATGAGTTTGTACAATATTCCATAGATACTCAAATATCATTTCCTTTACTAGATGTGAGAGATGTAATGAAGTTCAACTGAGAATGTTATTCACAAGGATGTTTCCTATGGACCCAAGGGGTTAATAACACGAGAATCACTGTTTAAGCCAAAGCAAAGAACTGTTCCAGTCCCTGTCTACTCTTTCAGTGAAAATTTTTTCCCTAATGCCTAGTCTAACCCTCCCCTGTTGCAGCTGGAATCCACTCCCTCTTGTTCTATTACTAATTACCTGTGAGAAGAGACCAGCACCAACCTCTCTACAATGTCCTTTCAGGACAAAGAGTGATGAGGTCTCCCTTCATGCTCCCTCATCTGCATTGTACTGATATCTAACTTATTTCTGAAAACAGGGAAGAAAATACCCAGATTTAACCCTGTAATATGAATATAGGCATGGCAGGAATATTCATTTACACCAGAGTTAAAGTTCCTTTCAGGGTCTTCCATCTAGTTCTTTCTCCCTTAGAAGATTCACCATTTCTGAGCTCTTTTGTTGTCAATCATGCAACAGAAGAAGGTCTGAAATACAAGATCAGTAAGTTCTCATGGCTCTCACAGCTGCCCCATAAAATATTGTGACTATTGTCATGTTATAATGAACATTATTACATTATTTGTTGTAGTCATTATAAAGAACTCTTAACATCCAATCTTCATTATACATCATCAGCATTTTTGACTTTAAGGCAAGCATCAGGAGTTTTGGCAGCCCTGTTGGGGGAGTACTGCTATGTTCAGAACAATAAGGCTGTGTTAGCATGAATCAAAACTTAGTGTATGCCTAGATATTGTTATCAGTCAGGGTCTAGTAGAATTTTTGTACTATGCTGATATGCTATTTCATAGTATATACAGTTTCAGAAAAAAACCCCATCATTTTAAAAACCTGTTATTTGAACTATTGCAGACATGACCTCTGGCTAGAAGGAGAGAAAAGGTTTATTTTGTTTTCATTAGTTCTGGAATTTATACACATGGAAGATCTTGATCTCTTACATCTTTTGAGAGAAAGGAAAACAAGCCTAACAAATGCACCTCCCAGAACAAGGGATATGCAGCTACCACTTTGCAGAGTCTCTCAGAGGAACACTGAGGTGATTAAGGGACTGAGCATCTCCCAGATAAGGCTGAGAGAGCTGGGCTTCCTTACCCTACAGAAGAGAATGCTCAATTGAATTCTAATGTATATATACACCTGAGGGGAATGAAAAGCAGATGCAGCCAAACTCTTTCCATTGGTGCCCAGTGACACAACTGCTGGCAATGGGCCAAGTCAAAAAGCAAAACAAAGGAGATTCTGTCTGAACATCAGAAAACAGTTTTATACTGTGAGGGTGACAGCACTAGCACTAGTTGCCCAGAGATGTTGTAGAGTCACCATCTTTTGAGATGTTTAAAGATTGTTTGGGCAACTGTCTTTAGGTGGCCCTACCTGAGCAGGGAATTTAATCTAGATGATCTTTAGAGATATGTTCCAAACTCAGGCAATCTCTAACTCTGGGAACCACACTGACAATCAGAGACAAAGCATTTGTTCACATCTGATATTTTCTTGCACTCAGCTTTAAATTCAAAGTCCTTAAAAGCTGAATCTTGAATTTTGAAATGAAAATACTAAGGAATTATGTTTTTGAATGCTCCAGTGAAAAATACTTTTGTTTAAAATAAAGAGTTCTGAGGCTTTGAAGGTAACACTGCCACGTTATGTAAATCTGCACAGAGGGAGAAGAGGAGGAAAGGATCAGTAAGACACTAAGATCTCTGTCTGAAAGTGATATTTAACACTCTTCTGGTCATTAACATTTTTAACCTGTAGACAACTGTGATTTGCCAATAGATACATACCAGTCTGTGAGCTTAAAGTTTGCTTTTACCATTGGTATAATGTATAAAATCTTACCTGGCTTTTTTGGCAATTTGACCTTGATGCATTTAAGAATGGAAAATATTTTATGCAAAATATAGCTAAAAGGTCTTAAAATAATTCTATACAACTGCTCAATCGTGGTTTTCAAGCCATTTAGAGCACTTCTTCAAACAATATGATATTACTTTCTATCTACTACCATAGACAGAACTTTCTCTCAGAAATTCTAGATGTGCACAGATTTTATTTTGCTCACTAAGAATTTTTGATTAAAGAAATAAAACTATGAAGATTCTTTTGGCCAGAGAAATTAATGTTAACTATTACTTTTGCCCATCTGTGGGACAGAGACTGCCTCATCTTTCAAGGAGTCGATACATTTCTGATGATCTATAAAATGGATAAATTGGATTAACAGTCCTTGAAAAAAGGATAAAACAACCAACTAACCCTCTCTCCACCATGATATTTTAATCACTTGATTAAATATTCCTTTTTCTTCTTCCAAAGTGGAACATAAGGATGACTTTCACACAGAATTTTGTCAGATTAGAGGGAGAAATACACCAATGTAGCTAAATGGCTTCTGAAATGTAATCAGGTTTTCACTGAACCCTCTGATAAATTCAGGTGTAAAGTGGTAGGCCTTCTAGGCCTCTCTGAATAATTAATGATATGTGATGCAGATGGCAATGTAAAACAGAAATTAGGAAGTAGAAAATACCTTTGTACCAGCAAACACAGATGTTGATAATCCTTTATAAAACATTCTTGAGCTGTACGAATAATTTTTGTTTTATTACATCTAAACAGGTCCATTATGCTCAGTTCTGATAAAATGACACACCTGAAAATAGAATATAGCTATTGCTGCCAGGTGCCTAGCTCTTGAATTTAAAGACAACTAGTGTCATAATTCAGCTTTATTGCTCTACTTTGACTCATCTGGTATTATCAGAACTCCTACTACTTTGGTCTAAATTACAGGAATAAATTATATGGGATTCTAATATAATGGTTCAAACAATAGAATACACAACTTTAGAACAGTCTTTCATGATGTGAAAGTGAATTCACGTACTTTACTGATTTCTCACATAGTCCAAGGCCAAACATGATATAAACAGTCTCAACACTCAACAACTCCACTGATTATAACACAGCATCAGTGGACCTATGATATTGCTTCCTGACACTAAATAGGTAGTTGCTTCTGGGAATTCATTTAGAGAATCAAATAAAAAAAGTGCCAGCATCTACTTGGTATACAAAAAGCAAAACACTCCTGGGGGAAAAAAAAGTTTTTAACACCTGTCCATACCCATCTTTTATCAGCCATTTCTTAGAAGTGTCACAATGCACCAAAGACAGCAGTTGATCTGTAGAGATAAACTATATTGCTGAAACATGTCATGCTCTACGTGTGATTTTGTGTTCACTGTTTTTTGGGATTTCTTTTTTCTCTAAAGTAAACACATAATTTTAAATTTACCTTATTAGCATTGATAGCTGTGATGACCCACACACATTGAGCATTGCTGTCATACTGGAATGGGAAATTGGGTGATGTGAAAGTGCCTCCAGGTCCCTGAAGATTGGATCCACAAGTCTTGACTGCAAAAAGGAAGTTTAGCTTTTAATTCATATACTAAATACATGTATCAGATTCATAAACTAAGTTTTAAATTATATTAATCAAGACATGAAATATTAAAATACCATTCACCAAAAATTGAACCACCTCATACAAGACAACAGAATATTCATGTTTATTCTGACAAAGCAAAATAACATTTCCCTAGTCCTAGCTTATAATCATTAAAACAAACATATTTATTTGAATTCAAAAGCATAACTATGGTAAGAGAAACAGCTAAAAAAATTTTAAAAACACTTCAACAAGCAACTTCACTAATATTTTGAAAGACAAGAGTTTATATGGTAGAACACAACAATTGCTTTTATCACTGTGCATTTTTGGTGCAAATATATAAGTATATGGTACGTCAGCATTTTTTTTCTCTGTAACCACTATCCAACCCATTGAACCAATGGCTGAAGCACTGGAAACTTTAAAAGAAACTTTTAAAAGACTTACACAAAATTGTGCTTTCTATTTTTAAAGACTACAAAGGATATTTATTTACATATCAAAGTCTGTATGGGTATTTACAGTAGCATATCTTAGATAAAAACAAATAGCCTTATTTACTGCAGGTTGCATCTCACATCACAAGAAACACAAAGGACATAAAACACATCCTTTCTCCTTGTGAATGGCATTTTTAAAGCACTAAATTCACAGTCATATTGCTGAAGACAGTAAAAGTTTTATTGTTGGTTCCATGATATTCAGATCTTTGATGTATGCACTATTGGTTAACGTTTCCCATATGAAGCTGTAGAACAGACAAGACGCCTCAGCTCTTGAATCACAGAATCACAGAATGTTAGGGATTGGAAGGGACCCAGAAGATCATCTAGTCCAACCCTCCTGCCAGAGCTGGATCACCTAGACCAAGTCACCCAGGAATGCATCCAGGTGGGTCTTGAATATCTCCAGAGAAGGAGACTCCACAACCTCCCTGAGCAGCCCGTTCCAGAGCTCTGTCACCCTCACTGTGAAAGTTTTCCTTGTGTTGACCCTAAACCTCTTGTGCTCCAACTTACTCCCATTGCCTTTTGTCCTGTCATTGGAAGACATTGAGACAACAGTTGTGTAGCACTTTCGTAGAGCACATTTATTTGATCAATACTGAACACAGGAAGATTCATCAGCTGAGTACTGAGACCCTTCTTTTGGTTAAAAGGTTGTGCACAGGCTGATGATCTGTTGCATCATTGGCCAAGTTGCAGGACCTGCTCAGAAGCATCCCATGGTTTAGGACTCTAGAAGTGATGGGGGGCCAGGAGAGCTCGTTAATATTAAAACACCACTTCATTTAAGCTCAAGATCAGTGCATTCCTATGAGTAAAAAGTCAGAGGAGGAAGGAGACCTGAATGGCTGAGCAAGGAGCTTCTGGAAAAACTCATGTGGAAAAAGGAAGTTTACAATATGGGAAAAAAAGGAATTGGCCACTTGGGAGGAATACAGGAACCCTGTATGCAGAGTATGCAGGGATGAAATGAGGAAGGTGAAGGCCCTCTTGGAGTTAAATCTGGCAAGGGATGTTAAAGACAAGAAGAATGGCTTCTTCAAGTACATCAGTAGGAAAAGGAAGACTCTCCCTTGCTCAAGGAAGACTGGGTTTATCAAACTGGACACACACAAATCCACAGGCCCTGATGTACACCCACAAGTGCTGAGGGAGCTGGCTGATGTTGCTAAGCCACTCCCCATCATCTTTGAAAGTTCATGGACAATGGGAGAGTTGCCTGAGGACTGAAGGAAAGCCAATGTCACTCCAGTCTTCAAGATGGACAAGAAGGACGACCCAGGAAATTACAGACCAGTGTCTCTGTGTTAAGAGGAACAAATAACTAAATGGGGTTTCTCAGAGGTTTGTCCTGGGTCAGGTTCATTCAGTATTTTCATTAACAACTTGGACAGCAGAATGAAGTGCATACTTATTAAATCTGCATTTAACAAAAGCCCTGGGAAGGACTGTGAATATATTAGCACACATAATTAGAATTAAAAATCAGAAACTGAAGAAATGTCATTAAAACAGGGTGCAATTCAGTAGAGAGAAGCATAGGACAAAGCAGAAAAGCAGGAATAATCCATACAATATATAAGGAGCAAGTCATTTGGCAGCAAGCCTTCAGAGGTTACAGTAGCTCAGAAACATAACCTGAGTAAAAATACACTACTGGTATGAAAAGACAATCAAATTGGAAGATGTGCACATAGTTATAGGTAGAAAAAATATCTAAAAATGCAAAAAATAACACTGAGGACTGGGAAAGGCTCTTGCAGAATACTAAACACATTGTTAGAATGCACTTTTTATAAAAGCACATGGACTCATTGGGAAAATACTGAAGACTGGAGGTCTAGAAATATTACCCATGAGGAAGGTCTGACTGAACTACTGTTGGTTAGCTTAAATAAAAACAGGTATCCTTAAAGTATACAATAATCAATTAAAAAGGTTAAATAACCTGCTCTTTTCATGGAAGCACCTATTGAAAATGTTTAAGTACAGCAACAAGGGTTCACATTTGAATGAGAAAAATTCTACTTCCAAGGCTAATGAATAACAGAGTGCTCAAGTATCATCTATGAGCACTTTCCTTAGAAATAAGTGATGTCAGACAAACATCCTCTGGGAATAAATATAGCTGGAGTAAGGAAGTAGTGCTGACCTATTAGGACCACTTTCAGCCCTATTTATCTATGATGCATTACTCTTATATATGGCTGTATGCATATACACATACCTTGTCACCAAAGCATTCAAGAGATACACATATCTAGCTTCTGGAGAGAAGTGAAGCTAAGGTGAATTTTAAAAAAATATATACTATAGGTAATAAAAGGTGTTTATAAATCCTTCTTTCCTCGTAGATTCAAAGATACATTGTTCATAAATCACAACAGGGCAAAAGCCTTGATTTTCTGCCATATTTCTTCATCAAACAGCCCATAAACTATTTTAAAAAAGGTTGGTAAACAAGAAGATAATCCACCTGCAAATAATACAGTCAGGAGATCTCATGTAACTTTACCATTTTCTCGTAGTCTCTTCTCTAAGTCAAAAGGTTTGGAAATAAGCCAAAGCTCCAAAGCAGCAGTTTCCTGGAAATGTCTTAGGGTTTAAAAGATGTCAATAATCTCCAATATCTGCTTATGTTTTGGGAGTGATGTATCAAATTTCTTTCCCAAAGTCTTCTTCTATTTCTCCTGCAAAAATTCTTCAGACTTATTCCAAATTCACTTTCATGAATAAGATCTTATGCCAGTTCCAGCTGGCATTACATGATAACTCCTAAAGAGGGTTAATCTTTCTTTTTGGCAGGCAGTTACACTCAGCCACTCATATGCCCTATGAGAACAAGTCCTGAGGATTTATGATGTCAAATCAAATTTATCTAACAGAATTAGGAATGTCCTGTCTAGAACTCTGCCCAACTGCAGTACATAAATGTACTAATGATTGTATTTACATGCTGGTTTTGAGAAAATTATTATTACTGTGGGATTTTTGGTGTGCACACAATATAATTTATAGAAATAAAAGAATTGCAAGTTACACGGTTCAAATAGGAAGCACAACATGAGAAAGAGCAGCATGTTAAGCGACATTTTCAGGAGTAACAGGTGAAATTTCTAACATACCACACGTGCCCTTGTTATCTACAAAACTGCATCAGTTCACAAGAAAATATTAATTTCTTGCATAAAATAACATTTATGCCTGATTGCTTAGTTTGTTTTCTCAAATGGTTTGTACACAAACATGCAAGTTCAACAAGCAGATGCACATATATTTTTGCAGATACCTTCTTCATGTTGCTATGTGATATTTATGCTACTAAGGCAAAATTCTTTCCAAATTATTATTGCATGTTCTTTGTGTGAAACTTAGAGAAGGCATAATTATAAATTTAGAAGAAATGTTTATATTCCAGCTTTAGCACATCTAAGAGTCTAACTGAAACATCTTTTAATCAAAAGAACCAAATTTGTAGCACAGCACAGGTATTTAAATTGGTGATTTTAATGCAATTAATGATGCTCTAAAATATATTATATATGGCAAACTAGAATATCTATACCATCTGTCTGACTTTTCACCATATGGCATGGTATCAACTCTTAATATCATTCTTAATACTGGCCCTCTGATTTTTAAGGTGGAATTATCTAGTTCTATGAAGTTGGTGAGTGAAAAGAATTGAAATACCATCCTTTAGATGTAAAAGGTGTTCTACCCATGGATAATGGTGTTTTGGATATTTAGTTAACATGCATTCTGCGGTTTCACATTTAGAGAGAAGTTTAGCTAGCTTTCGATGAATTTGTTTCTTTTTCTTTCTAGTTCAGAATTAATTCTTACTTTATCATTACACACATGTTTACATGATTATGGCTATTATTGTATGATAGTTATTTTACACGATAATGTAAAATTATTATTACATTTTAATGATTACATTGCAAACTAGTTACATTGAAAGATTAGGAGACTACCAACCTAAACCAACTAATTTTGGATATGTGAATATGCTGAAAAACTCTACTAGATAAAACCTTACTAATTTTACGGTAAATAAAGTTTTATTTTCTATTCTACTATTGAAGCATATACTGCCATCATCTATTGTAAACCTATTTCTGCAGCTGTAACACCTATTATATATTTATCCATCTCAGATATGAGTAGCTGATGGTTCCAGCCTATACCTAGCACTTCATTCTTATCCACAGCAAGTCCTCTTTAGTCTGTCCTGAGATTTTATTAGGGGGGGAAAAAAAAAATCACCCATGTATTTTTCCAGCTTTTGTGGATTTCTACTATACACCATCTGTATACTACCCTCAGATTTTTTTGCCCTCCTCTGCTGTACAGAAACATCTCACAGTACTCTATGGCCATTAGTATAAGTATCCATAGACTTGAATTACAAGGTAAATGTCCCTTCTGTTTCCCATAACCAAACACTTTTTGTAAATGAACTGTGTGCTTCAATATTAAGCTTTGCTGTTATGCCAATTATGGATATGTCCATACTAATATTTTCATTATATATACACTAATACATGTAATATATATACACACAGTAATACTTTATTCAGGTATTTATTATACTATTTGACATAGCATTTGGACATCAAATATATTCAGCAGAATAACTTTGTTCTTCTCTTACATTTTTCTCTGCTTTTTTACCCTTTATCCATTTGGTCAGGGTCAAACCCACATACAGACTCACTTCACCAGTCCTTATCGATTCTAAATTCAATTATTTTGTGTTTGTTTAGCAAATACATAATGAAAACGCACATTGAAACACTGCAATTTAAAAATCCATCTTGGTAAGCCTCAATATTTAGCATGTGACAGATTTGCATCAGATCATTATGAACTGAACTTCATATTATAAGTTCCCAAGTAACATAAGCATATTGAAATACAGATGAAGTTCATATAAACAAAACTGTATAGGTGGGACCCTCTTTAAAAAGAAAGTGTGGATACTGGGATTAAAAATTCAGGTACTTACAGAATAACTTTGTCTATCAAACAATAGCTACAAGAGAAATGTACAAATTACTGTAATGGTAAGAATTTCTCTAAGGGTAAGAATTTCTCTTTACCTTTACACACAGGTCTATGATCACTCCATGCAGCAAAAACTTCAGCTATTCGCTGACAGGTGATACTTTTTGAACCTTGTAGCACATAGTCTTCATCACAGGAAAACTGTACTGTTGCTCCCAAGCTAAAATCAAACAGTAACAGAAAAGAAATATTTTCTTACAAATGGGGATTAGTCACTTTTTCCATTCTTTTAGATACGATGTTCCTGACAAATAAACAAACATGTAATCCTGCAGTTGCTCTTAGTAGTAAAAGTCTGCTGGCTATGCAAGAGTCTTAGTAAAGCTGCCATTCACCCCATCATATTGATCCCTGTGTGATTTGTCCAGATCTCCTGCAAAGTCTGATGCTTTTGACTTTAGAGCCAGAGGGTCATTGGAAAGGTGAGCACAATACCAGAGGAAAGAATTAGATACCAATGTTTTCTTGTATTTAAAAAAATGGCCTATCATTAATAAGAATTTATTGTATTGATCTGGACAAGGAATGCTCTATTGTAAATAGACCAGTAGTAATAGCTGTTCTTTATTTTGATTAGTAGGTTAAGATTTAAATAAGATGAGCAGTAAAGTCTTTTCTCCATATAAATGGTGTGTTTTCTGTTGCCAGTAACAAGGTTCTGAATGTAACAACAACTAGATAATAAAAGTCACAAGCTGAATATGAACATTTGCTCCTTTAGCTGGCATATGTTCCTCAAATAAATGGAAAAAAAAAATAAAAGAATTCTAAACCAAACTTTCTAGGTATTTAGCTGTGATTATTTATGAAGCAGTAACACTGGCTTCAAAAGATTTTCTATTTCTCCATATGGAGCTGACATTTAATGTTTCAAACTTGGCAAACAACAAAACAGGAAATAAGGAAGCCCAGAAAAATATTGTTGTGTTTGATTGGCTTGCTATGATATCTCTTACTGAAGGGATGATTAAGGGGTTTTCCAGTTTGGAAAAATAGAAAAAATATATAAATGTGTACTACTAAGATAATTCTTCTTCTACTTCAATATAATAATTAATATTGTCTAGGTGATCCTGCTCTGGCAGGGGAGTTGGACTAGATGATCTTCTAAGTCCCTTCCAACCCCTAACATTCTGTGATTCTGTGATATTACAAGTTCTGAGTACAGCTGAAAATAGTCAACAGACCAGACCTTTCCCTGACATCAGTATCTTACACTCTGCAATTTCAGCTTCCTGTTTTTAATGGCTTGTCTGTAAAATAATTATTGTAAAGTGTTTCTATAAACTGTGACTGCAGACAGCCTATAGTGTCACAAAGGTCTTCAGAGAGCACCTTTCACCTTATCAGTCACTAATTGATTATATTTTTTAATTAAAAGGTGGTGCTATTATTTATCCTATTCCTCATATAAGACCAATGAAGAAGACTCATAGATCTGTGCTTTAGTGTGTTACCTCACACTTGTGTTAAAAATTAATGAAACCTGAGAAACCTCTTCTTTTCCCCTCAAATTATGAAGGATTAAACTCAAAAGACTAAAGCCAAGATGTTACTGAAGAAATTCTGAGAGGAGTCAAGTAAACTAAAAATTAGCATTCTGAAAATCTCATGCATGAAAAGCTCTGTATTTTGTAATGAAGGATATTTTGTAAGTGGAATTTGGAGGACTATGATTGTTTTTATCAATCTTACAATGGGTACTGATAAATCTTTATGTCATACCCACTATCTAAGGGGCAGGGGGCAGGCTGGGCAAAACATGGGTCTCTGATGGGGGGTCAGGTCAGTTCTGGGGCAGTGCCATTAGTCAGGTTTGTCTTGTGTCATTCCTTTTGTGCATATTTCATTACTATTGCTGTTGTTGTGGTTAATTCTACTTTTGGATTGTTGTATTAAATTCTCATTTCAACCCATGGGGTTTGTATTTTTATCCCTTTTCTCCTTCTCACTCAGGGGGAGAGGGGCAGTGGCCATATGGTGTTTAGCTCCTGGCTGGTTCTAAACCACAACAGTTCCAAAAGGAGTATGTCAAAAACTGGAAAAGCATTTCTTTTTTTTCTTCATTAATCTTATTTTTAGTTGGTCTAATATTATCAAATATTTCCTTTATATGTAATAGCTAATCCAAATTACATGACCTATGGTGTTCCCTAGTCTAGGCACAGCTCAGACCATGGATGTTAGAAAGCATAAGGCACTAGGGCACAAAGAACCACTCATAATCTAACTAAACACAGGTGTGCTGATATTAAATGAAAACAGATTCACAGGAGAAGGAAAATGCTGATAAAAAAAACCCAACATGGTAAAGCATGTTATTTTTTAATGGTGTTTGTCTCTGTACCTTTTTTGTCATTTCACAATGATTTTGTGTACATAGATCTCTGTATATGAGCATTAACACTACATGCAACGGTAATAAATTTAAGGAAGTTAGAAATGTTTGAAAAAAGAATGGTGTCAAAACAATAGAGCTTATAAAATTTGGGGAGTGCTTGAGCTTTACAGAAACACAGATAATAAGTAATGAGGACATAAAAGATGATACAGTGACTTAACACACATGTCAGATAAGAAGGTTTTACTTGTGGATAAAGGTCTATTCACTATTCCAAAACCAGTTCTTGCTTGTATAAGAAATAAGAATATTTGTGAAAGATAAAAAGAAATGCTACAGTGTCCATGAAAAACAATAAAAAGTTATAGAAGTGAAAAACTGAGAAATATCAGCAACTAAATTTAATGTAAAAGCCCTTGCAAGGTATGGCTGAAAAGCCTGTATATTAAACAGAGGAAAGAATCAGGAGGCAGGCCACAGACTTGGATGAAATTTCTAAATTATGAAATAGAAACCTGATTTATTATTAATGTTAAAAATTATACTTAGCTACTCCAGAGACTATATAGTTAGAAAGGTTCAAAAGGTAGCACTTGTGAAAACAAGCATAACTTTCTCAAGATTAGATTTTAACAACAATCTATCCACTGTAGAATGTGGTGTTGAACAGCACACCCTGTGAGACCATCAGGTCCAAGCGTTACCTACCAGGGTAACTACTACACCATACCCTTCAGCACCATATCTAGATGGCCATATCAATGACCATATATCAGGCATACATATTCACTGTATGAATGTTTTCAAAGAGTACTGTAAACTTTTTTGTCTTTCTTACAAGATAAGGAACTTTAAAAATAACTGAGAATGGAGGAGAAAAGTGGGCTATCATTTAAGTGTAGGTCATTTAAAAAGGTGGAATAGACCACTGGCCAGTTATAATACTTTGATTCTTTGAAGTCTTCCTAGAAACATTCAAAAAGGACAGCAAGGAATGAAATGCAAGAACTTGTTAGAAATTAAGTTCAGCTTCCCAGCTCTGATTTTTTTAATGTAATAATCTTAAATAAATGCCACTTAATATTTCAGTAATATCTGAAATATCTGCTGAGGTTTTATTTTCTTTTTATATTACATTCAGCTTTGCTTCATCCTTCAAAAAACGTCCAGTACCACTTAACTTAATTGCACAATATTTGTAATCTAATACAGTGTTTACATGTAAAAATTATTTTAACTTACCTTCAATCCATTTCTTTGCAGATTATCAGTGATATATGCTCTCTTCCAAGTAGGTATTTTATCTTCTTTGCATACTAAGTACAGGCTGTTTTGCACTATATAATATTACACAGAATTTAATTTCACTTTTTACTAAGTTTTAAAAGAGTAGCTCAACCACAACAACATATTTTTAGCATAAACATCTTGCATGTTCAATGATACAATTGAAGGGTTTATATTTTACCTAAAATCTGAACCTATCCGTTTTCCATTCTCCGGTTCTCCAGGATCTGGACACAAATTGGATGCCTGTTTAATACCGCCCTCATTTACTGGAAAAAAAAAAAAAAAAAAAAGCGCAAAATAAACAAACAAACAAAACAGATACAGTAATACAGATTCTAGGAAATACAGATAAGTAATTAACAAATATGAAAAAGAACATTATCTGCAATTTAGTCCTTTAAAACAGATTTTCTACAGAATATGATCACCCATATAATCTCTTCTGCCAATACATAAATTTCTCCTGCCTGTACTAAGCAAAACAGGAAAATTTTCTTGTTTGGAATATTTTTTTTAAACAACACTTTTTTTTTTTTTTTTTTTTAAGTTGCACTTCTCAACTATTTTGTTTGGTTGTAGTACTACTGAAGCCATATGGAAATACTATTACTATTCCTTTCAAAGTGTTAACATTTAAAGGATTGTTCAAGATTAGGCCTGTAGGATTTTACTCTGAACATAATCTAATAAATATCAAATCCACTAAGAGCTAACCTTTTCTCCTTGTATTATAATAAAACTTGAACGCATAGGCTCATGCTGAGAAAATTGCCCTTAATCAGTATTGAAAATGCAGATATTGCCAAAATACGATGATCTGAAGCTAAACTCATAATGCCAGTTTGATTTAAATACATTTATTGTACAATAAACTAAAATGGATCTTCAAAGACAAACTGCATGTGAGCCTTTCAGTGTGTTTTTCCAGAAATGTACAAGCAGCAATCTAGCCCTCGGCATATTCAACTACCTGTTCACTTTTTTGTTGGTTTTATTTTTTCAAATGTATTATATACTTTAATTTTTACAGCTTGCAAAAGGATACAGTACAAAAATAATTGTAAGCCCAAATAATGTATTTATGTTCTGAAGCTCATGAACCAGGAGGTAGCAACTCCCCCAAAAATAATCGGCAAAGTTTGTTTGCCCTCTATTACTTGGTAAATTCATGGTCTGATAGAAGAGTTAGGTTTGGTTTTTTTTAAATACAAATTTACATTAAATCAAGAGATTTATATTTAGCAGAAGAAATTTTCTCCTTCATTCTTTATTTCTGAGGAGCTAGACCACTTGATTTGCAGTATTAGATTTAGGTTTCCTTTAAAGGAAAAGTTTACATATAATTAGGCTAATCGCATTAGGCTAATTAGGTTAATAACATTACATTGTTAATGTTACCAAATTAAAAAATGTACTTTCTAACTATACTTCTAAAGGGTGTTATTATAGTTCAACTTTTAATGAAGGAAAATAACAGTCAGAATACTCGGGAGTTTTCCCTTCCTTGAAATTTGTCTTCCTACACACACAGAAAGGGAAGAATTGGTTTGGTAGCCCTGAGGAAACCAAAGCCAAATGAAAATGTTGTGAGGGATTAAAAGGAAAGCATCTCAACTTAGCATGCTGCTCAAAAAACTACCAAGCTCAAGCAATGTCAAGTGGAACCATAGTCTTTACACTCCCCTGCTCTGGAAGAGCTGTACAATGTCCAAAGTCATTCTTACGGCAAATCAAAGCAATCCCTGTTCATCTTCATCTCTACAGTCAAGAGAACCTTTGGGCCAGAAGAGCTCTTCCATAGAGCCCAACCATCTTACCAGATTTCAGTCTTTTCTTCCCCCAGCACTTGTAGGAGTGATTAAAGTATATTAGCTATAGAAACTCAAGTTCCTGCCAATGCTTGAATATATATATATATGTATACATGCCATCTAGCAGAAATTGCTGGATGAGCATTTAGAATGAACCTTCTCTTTGAAATAGCTGAACACTTTCCTATAGTTCAAAAGACTGTATCAAGACTCTAGAAATTCAGAATCATTATAAGCAGCCTGTATATTTAGGAAAGATCTTAAAACTTTGGGTAGACAGTTAGGTTTCACTGAGAGGGAAAGGAAGCATACTTGAGGAAAAAGTAGGGAAAAAAGACACCTCAGATTTGTGACAGTATGTTAACCTTTCTAACATTAAATCTATGATAAAACTAGAATTAGGAAATTACTCCTGATGTTTGATATTATTATTATTAAAGGAACTTAAATCCAATTGTGCCATTTGAGGGCTGTATCATCTCTCTACTTACATAGAAGACTTGTTTTTACTTCAAAAAAAAAAAAAAAGAAAACAAACTATTTCTATTTCTCATAAACCATGTTTCAAAATTTCAAATAATTTTACTTTGGTACACCATATTTTTACACACGTGGGTAATAGAATGAATATTCGTGTAAAAAAGAAAATTCCACTGGATTTCAAAGCACAGTAACTATAATATCCATCAATTTCTACCAGAAATGGAAGCTTAAAAAACCTAGTGGTTTTTGATCACTTCTGTATAAAGTTCCATTCTTAATAATACTTCTTATGAAATGGAGTTTTAAATGATACATAATGATGTTGCTAATATGCATAAATAAAATTATATAAAGTTTTATGTTAAAGCAATTTAATAAATAATTACAGTGAAAATTAAAATAAGACATATACCATAGTAAAAATTCAGAAGGAAAAGTTGTAAGTCCTTAAACTGATTTCTGATTTGATCCCAAATGCATTTAAGCACAAAATTAAATTCATTCTGATTTCTGTTCAGTAATTAGAAAAAAAAAAATGCACAATTTATTTTTTTATTGATAGTACTTTTTTCAGACAGAATGCTTGATTTTTCAGTCTACTATTGCAATGCAGCTCTATGTAGGTTCACAGATATCCATCTATTTGTTTGACACCCCAGGTAGTAGTATGAGAATAAGCAATGAAAGGGTTTCCTGGTGTAAACTAAAGGCTCATCTGGGAAAAGCATTAATTCGTGATCTGGTCATGAAACTGGGAGCATGAAATCCCAGACTTCTAATCCAGATTGAATTTATTTCCCAAATGATTTCTGTTAATCTCACACGTGGAAGTTGAAGTCGATGCATACGTGGTTCTGTCTGTCATCATATCAAACTCTACCATCTGGCTTCACAATGTGCAAATCACCTATGCATTGCCACTGAATGTTATATACCTGATACAGGGAAAAAAGTAAAATAGGGAAAAGGCACACACATGAAAAATGCATGAACAGACATTGCCTTATCCTTATTTACTCTAACAGTTAGTTGAATGATGGTCATTCTTCTTTTTAAAGGAGCCTCTCTATCACTGTAATGCAAGTACAGATCCAGCTGAGACCACACTGGCAGCTGCATCTAAAGACAACAGCTAAATACATAGGCTTTTCAATAAATACTGCATCTTCAATCTCCTCAGCTACCAAAGTGACTAGCTAACCAAATGCTAATCATGATATAAGCTCTTAGTTATCTATTTATGGCAAGATCATGATCACTAGCAGTACAAATCATCAAGGTTTTCACTTTCACTTATTACTGACTCGTATAGGTAATCTACTCTGCACAACCAATACAGAAGTTTCCAACTTTACATAGATTATCACAAGATACATAAAGACTTTCAAAGATATAATGATAAATTTCATTACTAATTTAATAACAATCACCTTTCGATATGACAAGTCTGGTACCTCACTATAATATGCAATTCTGATTGATGTTTATATAGTCGAAGAGAAACAATCTGGTTTATCCACCATTGTACTACTCTCATTTGTAACTATAAAAGCATAGAAGGACCATCAGAGAGACCTCAGTGATGTACCTTATAAACACTACTGTGGCTGTCTTGCTGTTACGTCTTGGTGCATAATCACCCTACTTTCCAGTCACCCAAGATGCATAAAAGAATGCTTGGTTTTAAATATCTTGATACAAGCTTTTCAAATAAAACAGAAATACCTTGCAAAACTATTTAGCTGAGGCAGTTTACAGAAAAATTCAATATGGCAATATGCTCAATTGTGAAAATTAAAACCAAGTGTGTTTAGCTTTATTTTTCTGACTTGTTAAATATTTAAGGGTCTTGCTGTTTGAAGACAACTTTTTATTAAAAAAAAAATAATAATCTAATATGTCAACAGATTAAAATCTAAAACTGAAAAATGCATTACAAGTTATGGCAACATGACCTGCCAAATTCTGGAAACTGAATCCGTTACTGACACTTTAAACAAAAAACACTGCAAATGTGTCCAACCTAAGAAGCTTCGAAAGTCCTTTCACTCCTGTGAAGAGTAATGAGATGTGGTATAAGCAGACATAGGCTAAGCATTTAGTCCATCTTTATTTTAACCAATTACTTCTAAATATTTAAAATATGGTTCTAGTCCGAAAAGGAAATCTATAAAAATGGCATGTTCTTTTGCAAAAGATAATATCTTTAATGTATTTAGAATTATTATCTCTTTCATTTTTGCTAGAAAGTTGCCTGACTCCTCCTTATGAGTTAATTAGGACCTGGTCCTCCACAATTCTGAGCACTTTCCATTTCTATTTTCTGTAATTAAAATGGAAAACACTAAGCATTTCCAGAATTTTTTAAACTACAGTTAGTTAATCAGTTCAAAATGTCGAAGTTAATGAAGAAAAAATACATTCAGAAAGTGACCTTATGTGTCACTTGAAAAAATATGTTTGCACATTAGTAAGTGAGGATAGGCTTTGGTCGGTACAGACTTTTGCTGCTAATATTAATTTTCAATTAAAATAACGTATCTCCTGTTCACAGTTAAGATTTCAGCTGACACATGGGAGGTTGAATATTTATTTCTTTGTAAATATTGCAAATTTAGTGTGTAATTACTGACAAAATAACCTGTCTTTCTCCAATGCCAGATTTATAGAAAGCCTGCCTTTAGAGTAGAATCATATTAAAAATTCATCATGCAGACTGAACAAACAGATATAAGTCAGTTATAGCATCAGAAATACATAAACAATTTTGAAAACACACAAACAACACAGCACAAACTTCACTCTTGCACTTGAAAAAAGTAACAAAAAAGGAGTACACTCACAGATAGAAAACTTGTTGCTGTTGTCTTTCCCTGGAAACAATTTAAATCCTCTAGATTTAAAATCTATGGCCTTTTTCACTAGTTAAAAAAACAAACAAAAACACATATCAGGAAATACAGTCTAAAATATTTCATTTCATTTGACAAATTTTATCATGGAAGTATATACAAATTATAGTACTGGCTACCTAACAAGCTCATATTGGATACCTTCGCTGTAAAACAATTTACAAAAACAAGTCTTGAGATCAATTTGTACATCTGGCAAAGGAAATAAGTAAGATTTGTAACTTTTCTTCTCCTGCATAACCAAGAAAGAAAATCATGGCCAAAAGTGTTTCTTTCCATGCACCATACCGCTGTGTAAACGTCACACAATTATGGAACTTGGAAAATGCAAAGAATGATAGGTATTTTTGCTCTAAAACAGTTAACAGTTGAATCTTATCTGATGTATATTCTATGTCAAGAACCAGTAGTTCTTATCCTCTGCTTCCTTCATCAAAAAAATAAACAAAAACCCCAACCTTAGAGAATACTCTATCTTCCTACTGAAAACCTTTAAAAAAGGGTTCTATGACATTTTTAAGAGATAATTTTTGGTAAAATTTCAATTCAGTTATTCTTTCCAGTGATAGATAATTTAAAATTGAAAAAGAGTAATTCACAGCACATTATTAAAGGAACACTGAAATCCAGTATATATGCTTAGATCTGAATTCCATAAGCATTCAAGCAATATATGACATATTAACCACATCTATTCTGACAAGGTTTAGTCAGCAGTAGAAATGTCAACATATTTTTTGTCAACATATTTTCCCTGTTACTTCAGATTTTTAAATTTACATTAAAGTCAGTGTTATATTTTGGGAAAAGACAAAACAGAGGCAAGAGCTGAAAAATTACAAGTTTTACTAAACAAGAAGTCCTTCTAAAAGTAACACACTCAAGTAAATTCTCAAGATCTCCTAGGCACCCTGATTACCTCCTCATTCTGAAAGTATCTCTACTATTTTTCTTCAAAATCTACCTTATTTATGTTCCTAACTTCAGTACAGAAGAATTATTTTTATTCAGGAAGTACTGAGTTACTATTATCTGTATTTAGATCACATAGACAAAAGAGAAATATTTTGATACAGTAAATCTACTTCATTATTAAATTAATTCTACCAGCCTAATTTTCTGTGTTTCACTGCAGAGATTTTGATATAAAACCAAAACAACTAAAAAAACCCCACAGTGTACTGTTCTGCTGTGGTTCTGCAACTGGCCTCTTCCCAGCTTGAAAATTGTTATTTGGAAGGTGGAATACAGAAGGTAGATGGTTCCCACCTCAACCCTAACCCCAAAGCTGTAACAGTTACATTTCTGTAACAGTCCTTTTTCTGGGCTGGCTATGATAAAGGCATTTAGTCCAGGCAAACCATGGGACCTCTACATATTTTTGAAACAAAACAATTATAAAAAGGGAGAAAAAGGAAAATTTGATACCAAAAGGTAAGAGAGAATAAATAAAAAACAGCACTAGAAACTTTCCATCGTGAAACTAAGTGCCTCTATTTTCCAGTGATTAATGAACCACAGATAAAAATGGCCCTTCTAAAAAAATTAAATGTTAAAGATAATTCTAGATACATTATACTCAAGTGACTTTATAGATTAGATATATTTAAAAGCTGTATGGAAGAAGATGTTTTGTGCTGGCTACAAGCAAATACTGCTGATGAAGACAGCAGAGATTAAAGGAACTAGATCTAAGAGAAGCCAAGGTGAGAAGAGGAAGTTCATCATCAAAGACATTTTCAGAACCCATTATGTTCTTATAAAAAAATCAATGAATAGTCTATGAAACTCTTACATGAGGCATAAATATTGAAGTAGCAAAATACTACTGATCCTTTTTATAAATAAAATAAATCATTACCGTGCACAAAAGCAGACCAAGATTAAGGAGAAAACAGCAAATTACTAAGAAAGACAGTTTATAGATAGATATTGGATGTGATGATATCATAATGTAAACTATAAACAATTCAAATAATTCTGGGAACTTTGTTATTCATAGGAACACAACGTCTTGGTTGACATTTATCTTTTACCCTTAATACCAAAAACTCTCCCCCCACCCCAAATGAATTGAAGTCCATAAGCAATTCTGTTCTCCGTGGAAGTCATGGACCCAAGAATAACATGACACAGCAGGGCCATACTGGAGTTAGAGCAATACTCTCTCATCATTGTGTCAGCTCTCTAGAGATCCTATTTCTGCATAAACATAACTATAGGATTAAGCTTCTTTTGGCCTTCTCTGAGCATCAAATAACTCCCCATGAATCAGAAGACAGGTATAGCTATTTTTCCAACACCTAAGCAAAATGGAAATGGGCTTGAATATGGGATCTTGGGATGTGTTAAAATATTTGCATAGGGAGATATGTCCTTTATATTCAGAAATCATAACAAATTAAAGAAGGAAAACTGGTTTGGTTTCTTTGTTTTTTTTCTGCTCATCCTCAAACATCTGAATGGCATGTCCATAGTTTATATACGCAAGAAACAGAGCTCACAAGATCTAACGTGGCACTGAAAATAATTACAAAAGTGTCTTGGCTAACATATTTAGAACAATCAGAGATTTTTATAACTACTTGCATCACTTTTCCAAGGTTATTAAATACCTCTAGGAAAGCAAGCACCTCAAGATCACTTACAGACTAAGAGAAGAATTTTTCTTTTAACTGGATTTTTATGTTGTTTAAACAGTAGTTTCTGAACACACTTTGAAGTAGTTATAGAAATGTATGCAGTTCAAACATGCTATTAATAAACTATCTGTCAGGCTGCATATGAATGTACATACAATAAAAACACCACCACCATCACCAAAAAAAATCCCATCCCCAAATTACAATAAATATATTCTCTAATCCTGGTAAGATAGGCATTATTTTGCACATTCCACTGTGGAATCCAGTGAGGATAACAGTAACTGTTCAAAAACAGTTTCAGTATACACTTGACAGTAACTACTGAAAGTGGATTTCACTTTGCAGAATTCTCAGAGGATGGATTAATGTCAGCAAACAGTGCAGTTGTACACATCTAAAATAATCCACAAAGAGAAGCAGACACTTGAAGGGCTCAATTGATCTGGCCTTAGATGCCTCGTTTCCCACAAGATTAATTTAAACTTTGATATGCCCATTTCCCTCAAGACAAATAGTTCAGATGTGATAATGCTGCAAACAGCTAAATATGGTCAGAGTAGTACATTCTCATATCTGAACAACCAAAAGCCAGCGAAATAGCTCACTCAAGGGTAGGACAGCTCTATGAAGGCATACTAGTGTAGATGGAAGGTAGTGATAACATTCTCTAATGCCTTGCAGAATATTACATTAATTCAAGCAGATGTGAACCCAAAGATTTCTTTATGCCCTATCTGACAATCCATTTTAGAATCAATCCAAAAATAATAACTGTAATGATTCATATCTACAATACAACACATCTTCAGTAGCACTTTCATATCATTATGTAATTACAAAGACTATAAAAATCTATTTTAATGATAACCAAAATTTACAAAGAATTTTTAATCTAACATAACCACCTGCCCAGTGCTATAATGCAAGGAGAGGCTTAAAATCTTCTTCAATACTATTTCAAATTTATATTACTTATATATGATTGATTAATATGATTGTTTACTTATTTTTGTTTATGCATTTAGAAGTCAGCAAGTTTCTTTGTTTGGATTTTTTTTTATATATTTGAGGTACTGGAGTGCTGGTGCACATCTGTTTAAACACATCTCTGAGAATCTTGAATGTCATTTTGATTTGATGCGACCGGATGAAACAGAAACAGCAACATGAGAATCGTGTGACACCAAATCAGAGATTATATAAAAAATCCCTATAAACTATTTAGACATCAAACTTGGAGTTTATGTGCAACACTGATTATGGTTTTTTGGTTTTTTTTTTTTTCCCTGTTAAAATGGATTTAATACAGAATTGAAGATTCAAACCTGCATCTTTTTTTTTTTTTAAGTTATAAGTCTCAGTGTTTTCTGAAAATATGACAGATGGAACTGAATGCATTATTGAGGAGGGATGACATGAACAGTGCTGGTAATGGAAGAATTCTAGGTCAGAAGTTTGGAGAAGTCTGACAAATGGGTGAGCTAATATTCAGTTAATAGACAGACTGGACTCATGTACACTTCTTAAGAAGTAAATTTATATGCAAAGTGAAATATGTCCAGAAAAAAAAATGTTGAGTTTTTCATCAAAATAATCTCTCATGCAAGGCTAAGGAGGACTTAAGCACTTACAGGAAAAGCTTTAGACACATAGAAAAAAACGCCAACATATTGTCTTAATTATTTTTGATAAAAAGGTTGTATCATTCTGTGTATTTATGGATGCTCATGTGCATACATGCTACATACACTTGTGAGAGACAAGTAATCTAGACAACTGCTGCATTTTACTCTTCAGTTTAGGTATTAAAAGAGGATTAAAAAAGGAGCTCAGGTAAAAAAGAATCAATATATTTAAGTTTTAAGGATGATTACTACAAAAGAAGCACTTAGATGCATAATTTTCCTAGCAACCTTGAACATAATAAGCTCTCAGACTCTAGAAATAAAATTAATTTTTAAGTAAATTAAATTTTAATTTCTAGCTTCAATGAAGAAGTATATCCTGAAAGGCAAATGAGACAAACTTCAAGATGGAAAATTTCCTTCTACAATACGGAAGCATCATGGTGTATAGTCATGTAAACGATATGTATTTAAAAAACAGATAACTCATAAATTTGTGTCTATATTTTAGTTATGAAACAACATTTATGTAAACAAACTGTCCAGCTAGTCTTCCTTAGATTTTGTAAATCTTTATACCAAGTATAAGGTATATTTAGAATGATGACAACTAAAACATCACTGTTCTACACAAATCAGGCACTCGGGTTACATTACTAAAAGTAACTATATTATTAATAATGAAGACTTGGGCCTCTTCTGACCTTTTATACTTTTGCCCTTGAGTGTAGCTGAAACTAGTTCAAACACTGGAACAGCCCCTCCTCTCTCCTGAACCTTTCTCACTTAATATTCCCTACCATTCAGCTAATGGAGATGGAAAACAATATCATAATATCAAAGCCATTATTTCAAGTCTGCATGTACAGCCCTCCTTACATGACATCTGGAAAAAGGCATTGAAGATAACTTGACATGGGCTGAGAAAAGGCAGCACCTTGCTTATTTCACTGTACATGTTTGTACTGCGTACACACAAATGCCCACGTAACATGGTTTAGAAAATATGCACTATCTCTGTAAATAAAGGGAAGGGTTTGGAGCCCGTCACAATCACAACAACCCCAGGCAGTGCTGG